>WPIO01000133.1:670000-705000 GCA_009760855.2 Cristatella mucedo | reverse complement strand
TTAAGGAAGGTCACAGGTTGTGGAACCGCGATTGCTTTAGTCGGAGGGGGCTTAATGGAGGCACGAATGTGCACAATTTTTTCAGTAAAGAAGGCTGAAAACTTTTCGGCTGAGCCCTTAATATCTGGGGAGTCAGAACTCACAGCATTGGCCAGTAAATGGTTTACTGTCTTATAAATCTGTTTAGTGTCCGACTGGCAGGAATTCAGCTTTCGAATGAAAAAAGAAGCCCTGGTTTTCTTAAGCTTTCGGGTGTAAACTCGAAGGAAGTCTTTAAAATTGACTAGGTCTGCATCGGACCCCGATTTCTTGAACCGACGTTGAAGCCTGCGCTTAACCCGGCGCATCTTTAGGAGTTTCTTTGTAAATTAAAAGGAATCTCCACGACTTTGAACACGGGTAGAATGAACGGGAGCATGCTTGTCAAGAGCACTCCTGAGTGTCGTGTTCATCACATCAGTGAGGGTGTCGAGGCTGCCGGTCGAGTCTGAATGAGTGTTCGTGCTTGTGCAAATTTGCTAGTTCATAAACCGACTCTGTCCAGACGTTGATTAACGATGCCCAATCAATGTCGGGTTGCAGTGAGCTCCACCGGCGCAAAAGAGATCGTCATCAAAGCGCAGATCCTTGCCGGCGGTCGAGGAAAGGGCACTTTCGACAATGGGTTCAAGGGCGGAGTCCAGCTCACAAAAAAGTAAAGTTCGCTGTGATTCCAGCATCACTTTGGCTGTGCTGTCGCTAGCTTGCGTTTTGGCTGCAATTGATGCAGCTGTTGCTGCTGCTGACGATGTGGCTGGCTGTGTTGCCGCCGCCACCAAAGGGCGTGGCACATCTCTATGAATGTGCCACATTTTTCTGACCTTTCGTAGCCCTACTGAAGTTCCTCAGATAGTGTCGAAAATGCTCGGTCACCGGCTGACTACAAAGCAGACGGCAAAGGATGGCGTCTTGGTCACCAAGGTGTGGCTTGCGCTGCGCCTCGTACCTATTGAGCTTGCTGCTGGCTGGCTGGCTGGTTAGACTTGGGTAAACCTCGGAATGGATGGGCTGTGCGCTGGGTGGTCACCTTGATAGAGTCGCAGAGCTAGGATGCTTGCTCATCACGACCGAGGTCGTGGGCTTGAGTCCTTCAGTGGGTAATCCTTCACTGCCAACTGCAAGCGGTGGTCGTATCAGTTAAGGCTCTTCTGCTGCTATAAAAAAAATGAGGCTGTTAAATCAGCTGATATTTGGCTTCAGCAATGCTGCAGTCGGGCCAGGGTTAATGGGCCGAAGAGTCGCCGGATGAATCAGCATTGCTACTGCTGAGCAAAAAGAAATCGGAGCTGTTTGACTTGAATTGCACTAAAATTGAGGAAATATCTTTGCCTTGCATTCTGCTGCAGTGCAAATTAACGGGTAACCATCCGTACCCGGATAGTCAAACGATGTGAACCAAAGGATTTGCACTAACACTGCCGTATAGAAGTTCAGAGAGCACAAGCTGGTTGGAATGCCGCGGCCATGTTTTGAAAAAAAACCTTTTAATTAACACGCACAACCTTATGAAATTCTAGCACATTACGTTATGCAATAATCCATTTTTTAGTAGCTTATTATGTAGTGATATAGTGCAAGCGTTTTGTAGATGTGATCCGCTATTATGCTATAATCTAGCACAAGTGTTTCGTAATTGTGGTTACTTTGTGGGCATAGCATCGCCACCACGTTGCCCGGCCCTAGCCTGACAGGGCAGGAGTGCATAACGTCTCTGCGGCCGGGAGCTTACAGCTGATTGGGTGGAGGCATGTGTGAATGGCCACCTAGTGATGCCCGGTAAGCTCCCGGCCCCAGAGACGTTATGCACTCCTGCCCTGCACAATAACAATGTTCAGGCATTTCGTAATTGTGCCAGACTCACTAAGTGGCCTAGCCTAATTATATGGGGTTGATGGTCGGTCTGATGATGGTTCGTATGCACACTGGCTTTGTCTTACCTTATCCATTTGCTACCAATGCCGTACAGCTGCATGGGAAAGTATAGTTGCAGTCCTGTCCACAAACACAGTGCAGGGCGCACGATCAATCGTTGGCACTTTCAGCCGCAAGGCTGGTACTGATGGAGCTTGCTGTTTGACGCACGGGCTGTATAAGCTGCATCGATACACGCACGAAGGTACGGTAACGATAGCAGTAAAGAACCACCCACCCTACCAAGTCCTCGTCCTTAATCGTAGAGCTGTACACGACAAAGCCACTCCACAAAGGCACATGTGCGCAGCACCAGTCACGTTGCAAAACCAACTAACCAACCATCAGTTCAGATGACCTTTGATGTGGTCTAGATACGATCTTCTAATCGTTGGATTGTGACTTCTCCGGTTCCCTAATCATTTTAATTCAGTAACCGCTAATGGTAGGAGTAATTCAGTAACCGCTAATGGTAGGAACTAGTGTAATAATCTGACCGATTTAGCATGCCCACATTTCACTACTGTATTATCGTGAGAACTAATCGATCGTGCTTCCTTTGCTGCAAGTGTAAAACGCTTAGAAAGAGGTTGAGTTGTCTGATGGCGCTTTATCAAGCGTGTTATTATTATTCGAGTTACAGTTGGACTGCTGGAATTCTAGCCTGTAGCCGAAAGTCATGGATTCAAACAGCACTACCGAAGCCCTGTTGCCCTCGTGGCGTCACAGTAACCCTTACTTCGGAGTTATGTGGCATCACGGCTGCAGACTCTGATGGCACTGAGGCTAGTGTTGGTGAGGTCACTGCCTACTGCCGACTTAACATTTGCGAACTCCAAGAGTTCTTAGAGGAATTTTCCATCCGAATCATATCTGTTGTATGTACTCAATTGCAATGAGCGACAATCATACTGTGTCCGCTTTCATCGACGATGAGTTGAGAAGTAGCTGGGCATGTCACACTTCTGTAGCAGTCTTCCTCTGACTTTGCTGAAGGCCGGCTGCTATGATGATTCAATTTTAGATAGAGGCTCTGCGATCAACACAGTTGGCGATGCACTGCTCTATCTCCTGCGGTGACTCCTTAACCCGTAGAGCTGCCCCAAAATTACCTTGCTGTGGTGATTGCTTTCGTCTAGCTCAGAAGTAGCTCCATGTGTATTTGCATTTATGGACGTGTGTGCGTTTGTCTTAGTGTTTCTGTCTTAGTGTGTCCGTGTGTGTGTGTGTGTGTGTGTGTGTGTGTGTGTGTGTGTGTGTGTGTGTGTGTGTGTGTGTGTGTGTGTGTGTGTGTGTTTGTGGGCACGCACTTTTGTCGTTCGTGTGTGTGCATGCATGGGCTGGTGAGTGGGCGGACTGGTGAGTGGGCAGACTGGTGAGTGGGCAGGTTGGTGCGTTGTTGGGCTGGTTATGTGTGAGCACTAGCTATGTCCTAGCGCTCATGTTTGCTTGATTGCACGAAGTCGATCGATCAAATCGCCGAGTATGGCATTGGAACCGTTCTCATGCCACTAATAGGCACTCATTTGAAGCCTTGAGCACTTCTGCAACTACATCTGTTTAACTGATTTCAAACAAGCTAGACTACAGTCGACTGCACTGGACACGATATGGCTTAGTGGGCATACCTCACTGCAGCAGTTATTTTATGCCGATTCCCTCACAGAGTGTTCATGTTTCGGAAATAGAGTATCACTCCCAGTTCAAGCTTAGGTCGTTTCTCTGCGATTATTTATGAGGACAGCAGCTGCATTCAAAACAAGATCGATCCCTAATCGTCTTGATAAATTGGTGCAATTAGTCTAGCACGAGATTTTTTAGCTAAAGTGTTAACTTCATTATTGGCTCTGTTAAACCTCTCGGTGAACCGGTGGTTATTCAGGATTTTGAATTGCGAACAAATCTGCATCTCAGAATCCAAAGTGGTGTGGACATTTATGTTAATTGCAAATAAAAGCTTCCAAACTTGAGTGTCATGTTAACTTGTGAATGAGTTCGTACTTCTCAGAATCCATAGTCGTCTTGATATATGTGTGGTGTGTCTCAAAGATTCGAAACCTGTGCCTTACGACGTATGGGAATGAATAGGCTTACTCGAGAAATTTCGTGATTTTCGATACGCTTAGACAGAATATTTATGTAGGCATAATCGATTGTGCAATTCTTGCTGCCAGGATTCGAAGGATGGCTGAGTGGCACGTGGTTGACGTGCGTGGCGTGGTTTTTGACGGGTAGTGAGTGGCTGGCCGTCGGCATGATCACGTGAGCAGCCCAGGCTCTTTCCTGGCCAGTCACCGGCGAGCTCCGGTCCCCGGTGCGTTTGCATCGCTTGACCATTGGCTCGCCATGCTTTCAGGTGATGGTCGCCGAAGCTCTGGACATCCGCCGCGAGACGTACTTTGCGATCGTTCTCGACCGTGCCTACGGCGGTCCAGTTATGGTGGGGAGCGCTCGTGGTGGCATGGACATAGAAGAGCTGGCGCATCAGGAGCCAGAAGCCATACACAAGGTCCGATTTGCTCCTCCCCACCTCCGCCTCGTCTTTCTGCTCTGATAGTTAAGAAATGTTTTGTCAAGAGTGAGTTATGAGGGAAGGAGAGAGACAGAGAGAGAGACAGAGAGAGACAGATGGCTGGACACTAAAACCGGGTAGTGATGTTCGCATGCTGTTCTTTTCAGGAAGCAGTTGATATCGTCGCTGGTATTACTGATGCACAAGCCGACAAAATGGCCACCGTGTTAGACTTCAAGGGAAAACTGCACAAGCAGGTAGGTTTGTGCATGTGTGTACGCCCACGTGACCATGCCTGCTTGTGCACCAGGGCTGATCTATGAAATCGGTGGCACTGCTGCAGCAAAGAATCGCTCTCTGCTCGTTCTCTTTGGCACCGGAAAAGAAGGCAGATTTAAGAGCAGATGCAAGCTACCGGGGTACATTAGATAATCCTACACCCGGTCGGCTGCAGTGTTGTTAGCAGACTGGCGCCTCGTTAGGCCTGAGCTAGCAGCTGCCTCGCCTCGATGCTGGCTCCGTGCCTGCCTGCCTCCACGGGGTCGCCGAGGTTAGATTGCAGCCTGCCCGTTCGTATCTTACAATAATAATAATAATGCATTTGATAAAGCACCCTCAGAGAACTCGATCTCTTTCTAGGCGCTTTACATTTGCTGCAAACAGAAACGCGATTTAGCGGTGAGTAATATCATGCTAGATAAACAACATGAATAGCGTGGTTAGGGGTGACAAGCACAGGGTCAGCATGTAAATGTGGTTAGGGCAGCATGCTCAGTGTCATCACGCATAAGCACATCAAAGAAGAATCACAGGGACCCACTAAATGCTGTCCTAAATAGATGTGTTTTTAAGTTCTTTTTAAATGTGGTCAAGTCAGGGGATGTTCTGAAGCAAGTCTGGAGGGACTTCCAGGCTTTAGGATCATACGAACTAAAGGCACCGTTTCCAAAGGATTGGAGGTTTGTACGAGGTATTGGTAGACTGTTGGATTCCGAACAGCAGGTGGTACGATGCTTGGCCTGGTGGGGGTAATAGATCTGAGAGATAGGCTGGAGCCAAAGAATGAAACGACCTAAAAGTGAGCGATTAAACCTTGAAGTCGATGCGTTGATTGACTGGTAGCCAGTGCAGGTCGGGGAGAAGTGGTGTAATGTGGCACCTGCGACGCTCACGACAGACAAGCCTAGCTGCGGAGCTTTGCACCAACTGTAGTCGCTTGATTGCACATGCCGGTAGGCCAGCAGGCAGGGAGTTACAGAAGTCAAGATTGGATGTCACGAATGCATGGACCAACTTAGACGTGGTATCCTTATCTAAACAAGCCCGAATTTTAGCAATGTTATGTAGCTGAAAGTATGCAGATTTGACTGGAGCTGATGTGGTCGTCTAACAAGAGGTCACTTTGGAACGTGCCACCTAGATTTCGAGCTGATTGGACAGGAGATAAGCTTGCAGAGCCAAGTTTGAGCGTCAGCCTTTCCAATTTCTGAATCACACTTGGTTTGCCCATAACTAGCAAGTTACTTTTATCATTGTTTAGTTTAAGAAAATTTGCTGCCATTCATGTGCGGATGTCATCAATACATGCAGCAAGTGAGTTGAGAGAATTCGAGGTGCTCGAAGGCTGGGAGGGATCAAAGCAAAGGTACAACTGAGTGTCAACCGCATTGAAGTGAAAGCCTAGGTTGTGCTTGACAATCACATCAGCAAGAGGCAGAGTATAAACCGTGAAAAGAACCGGACCTAGCACGGAGCCCTGAGGTACCCCATATTTCAGAGGTACCTTGGATGATCTTTGTCCATTCGCGTCAGTACTCTGGAGTCTCCCACTGAGATAGGACCTGAACCATTGCAGAGCAGTGCCAGTGATGCCCAGGGGAGATGAGAGGTGCTCTAGAAGAACTTTGTGATCGACATTATCAACATCTGCCGAAAGATCGAGCAAAACAAGCAGAGACATTCTACCCATGTCTGCATTCCTAAGTAGGTCGTTGTATACCCTAAGCAATGCCGACTCTGTGGAGTGATTGGCTCTGAAGCCAGACTGGAACTTACTAGCAAGGTTTGAAGTTTCAATATATGAGTTCAGCTGCTCCGCCACGACCAGTTCCGGTGTCTTTTATAGGAATGGTAGAAGGGATACTGGGCGGTAGTTGCTCAATTTCTCTTGGTCTAGTGTCGCTTTCTTGAGAAGTGGCCTGACTGCAGCTTTTTTGAAAGGTGCTGGGACATGACCTGAAACTAATGACATATTAATTATGTTAGTTATGCATGGCAGCAGTAGATCAATGCAACGTAGGAGCAGGACAGTGGGAATAGGGTCCAGAGGACTTGTCTTCTTTGATTGAGATACGAACTTCAGGACTAGATCACTAGTGACCTGCTTAGATGTAGACATTGAGGTGCAGCCAGGAATCGGGGAACAGCATTCTAGGGGGGGGGGGTGTTGTCATGGCAGGGATGGACTCCCTGATCTTGTCTATCTTCTGCACAAAGAGCCGAGAGAAGCGATCGGCTAGATCATCACAAGGCTCATCAGGTAAGGAGCTAATCTGGGAGCGGTTGAGTAAATGGTTGATCGTTGACATAAGCAGTTTTGGATTGTGCATCTGTGATTCAACAATGTTTTATCGAAGTTAGACTTGGCCTTTGCTAGGATCGATTATTGCGACCTTCAGTAGTCTTCATATGCCTGTCGATGGACAGTCAGTCCTGATCTTTTGTATGCCTGTTCAAGCTTGCGCTTTGTAGACCTGGCTAGTTCAATGTCTGTGATAAACCACAGGCTATCTGGGCGAGGGCGCACAGTGCGCTTTGTCAGAGGTGCAAACTCGTCGAGCATGTCAGCTAGTGACGCGTTGTAGCTCTATACCAATGATGACAGATCGGAGGGAGGATTGAGCAGCAGAGGTGAAGCAGATATTCTCGCACGGACAGCATCGATGGCAAGGGTCTTGAGGATTTGCGATTCACAGGTTATTTTAGAGGAGAATGTGGGCACACACTGTAGATTGAATGAGATCTGCATGTGGTCAGATAAGCCGGATTTGGTTATAATTGGTGATGACAGAGTGCAGTTGTATGAGAAAATCTGTTCGAGTGTGTGACCCTTGGTGTGAGTAGGGCCATGTACATGAGCCACAAGAGACAATGAGTCAGTCAATGCACGGAATTCAGGTCTGAATGTGTCAAAGAAATTATCAAAGTGAACGTTGAAATCGCCCATAACGAGGAAGGATCGATTTCTTGCACACAGCATCGAAATGAGATCGGAGAAATCTGAGATAAAGGAGGATTTGGTACCTGATGGGCAATATACTACTGCTACTATCAATAACTGTTTTTCGGGTGAGACCAAGACAATTGGTTCAAAAGACTGCTTCGAGGGTACTGCAAATGGCTTGTGGTTGAATTTCGAGCGAACGATAACAGCAACTCCACCTCCAGTTGTGATTGATCTAGGGGTGTGAAAGAATGAGAAAGCAGTTGGGGTAGCATCTTTAATTGTCGGGCAGTTTATCGATTTTAGCCAAGTTTCAGTTAGGGTGAGCAGGTCGTTAAAAAACTATGGTCGCTTATTACCAGAGGTGTATTGCACATTTAGCGAGATTCGAAAGGCAAGCGCTAAGTCTGGCCGATGGAGTTAACTATGCAGCCTTCATGTCCTCTGTCCTCTGCCCTTTATCAGGCTGCGAAGCAGATCAAGCGACTGTACGAGCTGTTCGTCAAAGTGGATGCCTCGCAGATCGAGGTGAACCCGTTCGGTGAGACCTTGTGCGATCGCGTCGTGTGCTTCGACGCCAAGATCAATTTCGACGACAACGCCGAGTTCCGGCAGAAGGCCATCTTCGCCATGGACGACATGGCCGAGATGGACCCCCGCGAAAGGGAGGCCCTCAAGAGTCATCTCAACTATGTCGGAATGGAGGGCAACATTGGCTGTCTTGGTAAGAGACGCGTCAGCATCGCCGGCAGTGGCGCCAAGGCTCTCTCCTTTGCGGTTGCTGCCATGGTGACGTGTGACACATGTCGCACCCTTAAAAACATGCTTTCCTTCTGTCCTCTTCGCTCCTCTGTTGATTTATTTCTTCCCCTCTCCGGTTGCATTAGGCATGTCGAATCGACATTGTTCTCACGGGTAGTAGTAATATAGCACGTTGCTTTGTAATAATAATAATAATAATAATATATTTGTGTGGTGGCCTCAGAGAACTTAGTCTTTTTTCTAGGCACTTTTCATACGTAACGCCATCAATGAAACCAAAAATCAGTTTATGGTGGATGCTTCCTACACTACTGCAAGGAACATGTTAGAGCAGCAGTTCTCAACATGTGGGTCGCGATCCCTATGGGGGTCGAACGACCCTTTTACAGGGGTTGCCAAAGACCATCAGAAAACGTGCATTTCCACATTTTGCACACGATAATTGTATGGTTGGGGGTCGCCACAACATGAGGAACTGTATTAAAGTTTCTAGGCATTAGGAATGTTGATAACCACTATATTTGATTATACGAGACAGAGTCGAGTGAATGCCAGACCCCACCCTCAAGCACTGTCCTACATATTAGCATGCAATTGAGGCAAATGGCACATCCTGCCGAAGCCAGGCAGAGAGCCTCAAAGTTATAGACAACGATCCATCTGCTTACTAGCTAGCATCTGCATTCTGGCATGGCTTTGGCTTAAGCTGGGGGCAGCCGCTCACTCGCCTGCTCGCGGCTCCCATTCGCATAGTGGGCGCAGTTGGCCACACGCAGGCTGGGGCCCGTGTGTGCGCTAGAGGCCTGCACGCTCTCCGCGCGACCTTGATCATGCACCTTGATCATGCACCCGAGCCGCCTTAGCATTTGAGCGCTGCACTGTCTCTCGCATCGAGCAGCTAAGAGTAGTTCCATCAGTCCTCCGGCCTCACTCCTTCCGGCGCTGCACTTGGTCCGTCACTCTCAGAGATGCAGATAGATTATAGATAATACTATTATATAATATTATCTATAGTCTTATAATATTAATATTATATAATATTATTATATTGTAATAGAATATAATATTATGCTATATTATGTAATAATATGTAATATTATGTATATAATAGCGCCCTATTGGCGCTGGCGCATCCGACCGCTGCTGCAGCGGTCTCGGGCCTTTTTCTGCTGCAGTTAACGGAGCCGGCCTTGCCATGGCAACTATGGACATAGTCAAGCTGCATGGCGGCGAGCCAGCCAACTTCCTGGACGTTGGAGGAGCCGTCACCGGCGACCAGGTGCTCAAGGCTTTCAAGCTCATGTCAGCCGACCCCCGGGTGAGTATCGTCGCCCTGGGCCGTTACCACCGCTCCTTCTGCTGCTTCCTGTTTTCTGGGTGCTCTCCGCTTGACGAGCTCGAGGAAGCCTGGCTCGTGAAAGCCACCCAGCCGCGACTGCCGGAAGCCTCGCTGGTGGCTCAGGCGATACACGATTTGCTTGATTGGCTATCGTTGGGATCAATCGTAGAAAAAATGCATCGAAACTACCCTTCCCTCCCCCCCCCCCCGATGAAACAAATAATGCTTTTACATATGAAAATGCAAGAAGCTGTTTGCAATGACCCATGAAGAAATTACTGTGCTTTGTGGTTATTGGTCGCTGCTGCTGCCGGCTACTTTCGGCTCTGGCTCTCGAGATCTAGAAGCCACCCTTTGGAAGGGGAGGCTGGAAGCTGCTAGGGCACCTGGCGCTACTGGAAGCAGACGAATGCAGTCGCACGAGTGCAGGCCTGCTGTCAGCTGTGCCGATAGGACACTGCCTCTGTCGGGTGGGAAGACTGTGAATGTAGAAGTTTGTTGATTCTTCTTTGACGTAACCAAAACTACTGGGGCCCCAACGTCTGACGTGCCGGCCGCCCAGGGCAGGTCACATCCATGGATTACCGGCTGTATTCCTCTTGAGGTACCTGGATGCGTCCAACATTTATCCGAGTTGCGTCAATTCGTTGCATGTGTTGCATGAGTTATATTTGGCCGAGCAGCACGACTGCCTTGCTGCGCGGTCCACGTTGGTGCCTTTAGGTCATTCTCACGGGTGCAGTCGACCTGTCCTGCCTGGCGGCGCGGGCGTAGCGCAGAGCTTCGGCTGCCACGTGCGTGTGTATGTGTGTGTGTGTGTGTGTGTGCGTGCGTGCGTGTGTGCGTGTTTGGTGTGTGTGTGTGCGTGCGTGCGTGTTTGGTGTGTGTGTGTGTGTGTGTGTGTGTGTGTGGGGGGGATGTCAGTATCGGCTCCAGCTGCTCCGGTCTCAGCCGGCTGCACAAGACCTCGAGAGAGACAGTTGCCCGTTGCCCATCGTGCTGCCTCGCTCTGGAATTCATTACCACATGGCACGTTCGGCCGGGGAGGCTAGTTGCAAGCCTTCACAGTGCCCATGTCCAGGCTGTGTGGAGCTTAGCCTTGCAGAGGTATCGATCGCTAGAGAACGAAGCAAAACGCTCAGTAGACAGCAGTTCACAATCTAAAGGTCAACGGCCAAATTGAATCTTGTAAGCAAGCAGCTGCTTCATATATAATGGCTGCAATATCTTAAATAAATGGCAATATATAAATATAATATATATATATATATGCATATATATATAATAAATATAATATAATATAAATATAATAAATGGCATATATAATGGCTGCAATATCTCAAAGTCGCTGTGTCCACTTCCTCGAGTGCCGAGGCTTGTGCGCCTTTGCTGTGAAGCTAATGCTGACGTTGCACTCGTTGTTCATTTGCTCAGGTTTATTAGCAGAAAATGGAATCAATGGACCTATTAATTATATTGATTTTTAAATTGTAGTTGGTTTTCGTTGGACGGGCTTTAGTTAGAGGCATAGCTAAATCCTTGTGCTCAGAGGAGCGATGGTAGAAGCCCTTCGGCCTCTCGAATAGGTAAGCCGGAGCAAGAGAATGATCAGGACTTAAAAAAGGCCCCTCCCATCGCCCGGTGGCGAGAAGAGTAAAAACTCGTATTGAACGAATACCCTTAGTGGATCTCAGCTAAGGTGATCGAGGAATAGCCTCGACAGGTTCCAGCTCTTCAAAGATCAACCACTCTTAATTAAGCTTTTACTAGCCCGGAGGAAGAGATCTGTGGAACTGAGAGGGGTATGGGAAGCCATGATCCCCTTCCTACCGTGTGGAGCTGCAGTCCGGGGACGAGAGTTCCCCTCCCTAGACCTTCCTCTACGGGATAGTATAGCCCTAGAAGTTGGTGACTATGCCTTAATAGTAATAATATGGTTAGTAATGGCGTGCACAACGTCAACAAGGATAGCATGGTTAGAGGTAACACTCACAGGGTCAGCTTGCAAATATGGTTAATGGCAACATCCTCAGTGTCAGCACGCATAAGCACAAAAAGGACGATTCACCACGACTCACCAAATGCTGTGACAAATATATGCGTTTTTAGCATCTTTTTAAATATAGTCAAGTCAGTGGATTTCGTGACGTCAGTCAGAAATGAGGTCCAGGCTTTGGGAGAATATGAACTAAAGGCAAGGTCTCCAAAGGATTCGAGGTTTGCACACGGTGTCGCTAAACGATTGGATTCAGAACAGTGGGTTGCACGATGCCTACCTAGCCTGGTGGGGCGTGCTTCCGATGGGTAAGCTGGAGCCAGAGAATGACGGGACCTAGAAGTGAGTGATTGAACCTTGAAGCCGATACATTGCTTGAGTGGGAGCCTTTACAGATCGGCAAGAAGTGGTGTGCTGTGCAACTGATATGCTCACGACAGACAAGCCTAGCTGCAGAGTTCTGCACGAACTGTAAGCGCCTGATTGCATAGGCCGGTAGACTGAGACGGGATGTTACTAATGCATCGACCAATTCAGGTGTAGTTATCCACGTCTAAGCAAGCCAGAATTTTAGCAATGTTTTGTGGCTGATCCTGAAATCGATGTGTTGCTTGATGGTCAGCCAATGCAGGTCCGAGAAAAGTGTGGGGTGTTGTGGCAGTTGCTTCGATCACGACCGGAGTGAGATGTCAGTCGCTCAGGGAAGATGCCAAGCTTATCCTCCGAAATAGTTAATGCAAGATGAGTGGCCAAATAGACAGACAAAGAACCGATGTGGTATCGCAGGCCCTGGTTTGTGACATGCTGGCTGATCCATCTTAACGAGTCAAGTCTAGAAGCTTCCTTAAGAACACAGTCGTATTGTCTTGCCTCATTCTTCTCCACCTATCTGATGCACCTCCTGACCAGGCTTCCCATCACACCACCAACTCCTTTGATTGACCTTTGACTCCGGTCGTGTGGGGTTGTGCCGCCAAAAAACCTAAAATACTTTATGGACCTGGCCTTCTGTTCCTATGCTCACGAAGCCTGGAAACCCCCTCCTACCGACATCCAGCCACCCTCGACTTCGCGGCATTGAAAAGAAGCAGCCAGTGTTTGTGCATTTTCTGCTGTGTGCTTGCGAGTGGTCAAGTTGTGCACACCAGTTGTCAATTGCATAACCAGTAACTGATTGACGAGCTTTCTTTCCAGAAAATGTAGAGTGCCTAGAAACAGACTTGGGTCGCTTAGGGTGCACTACATATATTTTGTTCATATTATTATTATTGCCATTTTGATATCGTTATTATTATTGTTGCTGTTGTCATTATTGTTGTTATTATTACTTTTACAGCCCCGTGCTCTGACGCTTGCACATTATATTTGATTTCGATTTCTTCAGGTGAAGGCGATATTAGTGAATGTGTTCGGAGGTATTGTGAACTGTGCCATAATTGCTGATGGAATCGTCAACGCTTTCAAAAACCTCAGCTTGCGGGTGCCACTAGTTGTCAGGCTCGAAGGTAGGTTGACCTGCTACTCTCGCTTCAGTTGCGACTGCTGCTTGTATGGTTAATTTGAGACTGCTCCGTTTTCGCCCTTTAACCTGTTTACCTGCCTCAAGCTTGCCAATGTGTTTGCGTGTGCTTGCACGAACGCGTGTCTGTGTGCTTGTGTGTGTGCTTGTTTATGTTTGTTTGTGTTTATGTGTGTGTTGTGTGTGCGTGCGTTCGTATGCATGCATATGTGCATTTATGCGATCTTTGCCACTGGATTTTGAACTTTGGTGTTGGTTAAATCTCGGATCACTCGTTTCATCTGAGGAAGGTGTTATGTGTTAACGTTGCTTTTTCTCGATGCAGGTACAAATTCCGAGGCTGCCAAGGACATACTAAAAAAGAGTGGCTTGGCGATCGTTGCTGCCAATGACTTTGAAGACTGCGCACGGAAAGCTGTCCATTTTGCTAATAGCCGAAGTTAATTTCCCCCACTTGGACTATTGCTGCCTCACGAAAGTGACACCCAGTTGATTGTAGTTGTTGGCTGCTAGTGCTGACAATTGAATGCCATTTTTATACATAAAAGCACATTTACTTACCGGGGATATCGTCTGCATCGACGGCTTTGCCTAGGATGCCTGTATATGTGTCTTCTGCTCTGACGATTCTGCTAGATCTGCTTGTTCCCATCGCCCCTCTCTTGGCTTGGTGATTGCAATGCAATCGATTTGACCGTAGATTAAGCAGCTTATAATTAGCCGTGTCTCATCAAGATAGCCAGCAAACTTGCTTAGTTTTCAGACTCGCGGTGCCTTTGTTAACCTCTTTGAATTAAAAAATAGAACCCCAGTGATGCACTAGAAAGTTCTGCAGAAATTTTCCCGATAACTAAATGTTAGCTGCTCCTGGCTATAATACTCGAAAGGAGGGCCTGTATAGAACGATGGTGTCGCCATAAGCAAATACATCTGTGAAGGTTTTCTAGAAACTAAAGAAAAAAAAATCCTTTGTAAAATTCATCGTGTGTCCGACCCATCGATGGTGCATCAATACAAAGTTGAAATCGTTAAGCTACTTGCAAAATAAGAATAAGAATAAAGATTACTGTAGAATATTAACAATATTATAATGTTGAATATTAATATATAATTACTGATAATGCATACTATTTGTTATTGTAATTATAACAGTTATAGTCATTTGTATGGCCCTTTAATGTCTAAATCTGTATCCGTGTGCTTTCAACTCTCTGCAAGAGAATCAATGAATCGGTGCTAGCGGTAAGCTCAGTCATGATTATGCCGGCATGCTAAAGCAAACTGGAAGACGTTCAGGTCCTCCGGATAGTAGGATCTCTGCCTAGTAAAATGTACTATATCATACTCAGGTATGCATGCCAAACACATGGGAACTCCCAAGACCGATTCACTAGCACGACGGAAAAGCTTGAGTGGAATAGAATGTGTCCTAATCGTGCAAGGTCGGGACCATAGCCAGCAACCAGCCCCTGACTTTCTGTGCATACGAGCTGAAGGCCTTATCACCAAAATATTTCTCACTTTAGTGCGAGGAGCAGAGAGATCACTTAAGTGCCGAGTTTGGTTTAAGAGAATACTTAAGGAGCAAGGACATGACCGGATTTGTGCAGGTGGCTTGCAAGTCAGACGTAAGATCTTCCAAGTATTAATAATATAATATTTCATGTTGTATAGCACCCTAATAGAGCTTAAATCTCTATTCAGGCGTTTCACATATGCCACGGGGCTCGAGCCCACGATCTCGGCCAGACCTCGGTCCGGACAAGAAGTCGATTCGTTCTGTAGCCCGTGATCCATTTAAACGAGGTTGTCCTGGATCCGAAAACTGGTAAGAAGTAAACCTTCCACTGCCCATGGGTCGTGGGTTCGGCTCGTCTGCCGCTAGATAGACAAGTTTGCTGAATCGGCCTAGTTTTACCTCTAGTCTATACTTTCTATAAAAGGTTACGTTTGCTTTCTCAGGGGACTTTTTCCTAGTGAAGGGGGCATTTTCCCTAACAGAAGAAATTCTCTCAGTGAAAGCTGCTTTTACCCCTAGACTTGGACGTTTACCCGTGGTGGATCTGAATCTTTCAGCCCACCGAGTACGGCAGTGGTTGAGTTTTCGATGCCATCTCTCATGATCGCCGAGCTAGCGCTCGGGCGTAACGTTGAGAGCCGACTCAGATGGAGCGGATCGCTGCTCTAGGAAGATAAATCCATAGCTGCCAGTATTCGTCCACGAGCACAACGTCATCCCCCTGTGCTTCGCGTATCTATAAATTAGGGCGACTTATTTGCCTAGATGGTTTGATGGACGGCTGGAGCACGTCTCTCTACTTGTTTATCGCAGCCTCGCACCAGACGAAGATGGAAAGAAAATAAAAATACCACTGCAGTACAATGGCGGTTGATGAACAACCTCCCAATCGCCATTTCGGCATTCCTTTGACGGCTCTCACGAACTTCAGCTGCTGCCGACCAATCGAGAGCAGTTGGCATTTTTTATCACCCCAGGTGTTGGATAGTTTTAATCCAAATGTAATCACGAAAAAACGACCGCATGCACTACAAGTTAGTGACACTCTGCAACAATAATCTACCCAGGTAAATGGCCTGGGATCACCATGTTGACACGACTCAGCAAGCAAGCTTCAATCTCCTAGCTGCCGTGCGAAAGCTCGAGCACAAAAACTCAGATTTCAAACAAACAAACAAAGAGCCTCCGAGACTTTCCACGGAGATCCCCCCACAAAAGGTCTACCGTGGGAAAGGAATGAGCAGGGAGAGCTAGAGGCAACTGAGTGCAAGCGACCATCCTGCCTCGACAGTCCTCGGCGGAGCAACGAAGCATGTGTAGCGTTATCCAAGCAGTGATGGCAAGCACGACACCAACTAGCGGCCAGCTCGATTGCCTGCCACACGTGTCTGTCTTTCTGCAGAAATGAAAGTGAAAGTTAGGAAGTGACTGCATAGGCCAGTGGCCCTTCGCCTTCATGGAGGAATGTGAGTGATAGCGGAAGCTCTGAGCAGTCTTTTGCTAGCAGTCGCCGTCACTCTGAGCGCACCGCAGCGACGACCATTTGGATCTGCACGAAAGCTGCACCGGCGGCTCTCCAAGAAAGCAAGCGGCCGAGTTGAGTCGTCTGCCCTCGTCCGACAAGCGACGGAGCAAGCAACACGGCTGCTCTTCCTCGCCGAGGCCGTACGTCCGTATACGGGTCTGTGAGCCGAATTCGGCTCGGTTTGGTCAGTTGAAGTTACGTTTCGCGAGGAGCCAGCAGCGAGCCACAGATCCGGAAGGAGCAGCTGCCCTATACACTATACACTGCTCACTGGGCCTGCAACAGCTCCCGAGGCATGACGATCGACCCTCGAAGGAGCAGGTCTCTCCATATGGCAAGTGGCGACGGTCGCGTGTTCTTGAAGCGCTTCTGGAGTTCCATGAGGTCTTCGTAGGTGTGATTCGTGAGCGGTATTCCCAGCTCCCTGTAAGGATTCAGTGACTTATTATAATCATAGTAATACTAGTGACATAACGTCGCATGTAGCGCCACAGGAGAACTTACTCTCCCTGTAGGGACTCTACATATGCTGGAAAGGAAGCATATTCATCGGTTTCCGATGACTTCCGCACAATTTCAGCACCAAAGATCAAAGCAAATGGACGAGCGTTAGAGCGAGATACGAGAGCCAAATACGTTTCCTGATATAAAGAGAACCGTATAGCCGTATCAAACCATTTTACAAGTCTTGGTAATCAACCGAGATCCCAAAACCACGATGCGTGCACTTACAAGTTCTCATTGAAATAACGAGAGTCTAGTTTAGTGCATGCATTTGGAAAAGTGAGAGAGTTAAGATCTAGGATATGATTAAAAGAATTTTTCAATTGGTGGTTTATCAGAAAACCATGCTGGATGGTTTGTCTATTCCATCGCAACATCGATTTGTTGCATATTTTAGAACCACGCCAAGCCTACGATTGTGCAAGCTCAGAATAACATGCCTCAAACTCCTGATGGTTGCTGAAAAAATGCCCGACACTTGTTGAGTTACAATTTTAGAGAGGGGGATAGGTTGTACCCAGGCTGGGTTCGGTTGGCTGGGGCCGGGCGGCTATAATGAGGGTTAGGGTCACCGGCTAGGCCGGGATCGGACCTACGGCATGAGTGGTGACTTGAGGCCACTGGGGCTCTTGGGTAGGAGAAGTTGGCCGAGTAAGTCGTGGTGTTGGAGGCTCCCGGTCTCGCCGAGTTACGCACCTGGATTCGTGCAGGCGTGCTCCGGCGATGCTGCCGCGCACACAAGGGAACGAGTACCCAAAGCCCGAGTGGAGCTGGATAGCTTGCTCGTTGTTGAGACTTATGCATTCCCCGTGTTCGTGACCCCCCCCCCCGTTTGTTGGCGTCTTTCGGTGGAAGCTCACGACTGTGGTAGTTGTCGATTCGGACTAGCCAAGCAGTTACTCAGCCAGCCGGGTTTTGGATGGCATACGCTTGTACTGCTGGATTCGGAGATGGTACAACGACAGGACTGACAAGCCGACTGTCCAACTGACACGTTTGTTGGCGCTAAGATGAGTGTGTTTTGTTTAGGACCCTCCTTGTAGACTTGTTTAGTTCCCCTGTTGTTGTTGGCGCATGCGTTATTATAAAGAGGTTTAACCTGACTGCCTCTCGTCTTATCCTAGCTCGGCGGCATGGCGAGCGGCAGAGTGGCCGGAGTATGGCTGGTTTGGTTGGAACTTGCCTTTGACCCCTGAAACTCGGTAACAACGTAATGCATCTAGTAAATCCTACTTTGCAGTGCTCCGGGTGCCCTGCAAAGTAATGTTCATCGAGAATGTGGCTATGTAGATAGCCAGAAATTGTCCCAGACACTGCAAATGCAGGGTGACTGCTCATATTTATGCTCTTGGTAAGAAAACCAAGGTGATCACCTGCATGACTTGTCACAAATATTGCTATCTTGTGCAAATCCTATGCTTTGGTGAAATTTTATTGGCTAGCAATAAATGAAATACACTGAAATATCTTCGGCTGTATCTTGATTCATAGGCTGCACGGATTTCATTGGTCAGTGCTGTATTTATATAAATGAGGCCGCTTGATCAGCTAATCTTACCTAGTGGACCATCACGGGCCTTGTGGGCCATTGCGACCCAAGTTAAAGGCCCCACATAAACGAAGCAACAGGGGGAGGGGGGATAAATAAGTCAGGTAAATCTCACAAATCTGGTCTGTTTGCATACAGCAGCCAGCTGGGATGGATCAGAGGATGACCCAGGATATATAAAAATATATAATTAATTTGTATAGCACCCTAAGAGAACCTAATCTTTATTCAGGCGCTTCACATATGCCTCCAGGCTCGAGCCCACAACCTCAGCCAGACCTTGGTCGGGGCGAGCACCTTAACCGCTGGACCAAACCAGATGAGGCCTTTTACGACAGGACTGGGGTCATCCTGAGAGCAGGATTCTGTCGAGCCATGCTTGCCACAGTGGTTCTCTTGCAACAGCACACAGTTCAGCTGCAACAGATGCCAAGAGAGAAAAGTCTGCTGGCTACAATATGTGCATTGAATACTGCTTGAGCTTTGAAGTATGCATATGACGGTGCATACTCACGGCAATGCACGTATATACATTCTAGGGCCAAATACCGATGCATCACCACACACGGGCATATAAGCAGAAGATAGTACAAGTGTGACTGGATGGTTTGCCATAATAGCAACTTGACGAGCAGGTTGTTTGCACCACAGAATGACCGATTTCTGATTTCCACTCTCGATGTCCTGAATGCTTGCTCCTGTGGTAATAAATTGCCTTTAATGGTCTAATCAAGCAAACGGACCAATAAGTATACAGTAAAAGCATGCCGTGAAGCTCATAGGCTAAAGCTGACCGTTAACATTGCATCTGCAACAAGCAAGTGCAAGTGTGTATGCATGTATACGTACCCTGTCTGTCTCCATGTCTTTGTTTCTCTGTGTCTCCCTGTCTTTGTCTCTATGTGTCTCTCTCTCTCTCTCTCTCTCTCTCTCTCTCTCTCTCTCTCTCTCTCTCTCTCTCTCTCTCTCTCTCTCTCTCTCTCCATCTCTCACTGTCTCTTTCACGTTTGCTTGTAACAGCAGCATATGACGGCACAGCGAGGGGCTCCCAACACTCCAGCAGGGTGGCGCGCCCCAAAGAGGCGACTGTGTGTGACACACAATGCTTGGCAGGATTGGGCATGGTCAAGGTTAAATCCACAGCAATAACTTTCAGACTGCTCCTGTGCTCAGCCCACCGAGAGCACTGGAAGCTTGGAAAGCATGGAAGGAAGAGAGGAAGGAAACACGTGAGCCAACTAAAGACACTTCACTCTCTCTCTAGTGACCCGGCTGGCGGCACGATGCTGAGACAAAGTGAGCAAGTGAAGATCAGCTGACTTCCACGTGTCTTCTACAGTGTCGGAAGAGCCTGGTGATGAGGAGTGGGTGGCCCGGAAGTGAGTGGCTTTCACCGTGCAATGAAGAGACATCCACTGCGATGAGGCAAAGTCTGACCGGTCTGACAAAGACTGACAAAAGTCTGACAAAGACTGACAAAGTCTGACGACACAAAGTCTGACCTGACTTTGCTGCTTTCGGCTGCTCTGAGCTCGAGCGCGCGCGGCGCAGCTGAGGCATAGGGGGAGCATCACATCCAACGAGCCATTCACGCACGTGTGGCTGAGGCATAGAGGCATATGCATACATCCAACGAGCAGGGTCAGCCAGCGATGGCGATAGCCATCGGACGAGTAAATGAACACGTGACGGACGTGATGGCCATTGCTGGGGGCAGTGGGGGGCAGGGAGATGGTGCACGGGTGCCCCACGTTCATGCATTCACGGCATATAGACGAGGACACGTACAAGCACGAAAGCGCACACATACAGGTGGCAGGCACGGGCAGGGCAAGAAGCCTACGCAAACGCACTGTTTGGGAACGACTTACTTGGACAAAAGGTTTCGAACGTTGTCGGCATACAGGCGAGCATCTTTCTTCTCCTCATCACTCGGATAGTACACCGGCAGGAACTCGATTTCGAGCGGTGTGTGAGGGTAGCTGAGATGAAACATGATCATCGTCACCCTGGAACAGCGAAAATACTGCTCTGCATTGGGTTCACGACTCCCGCGACACGAGACCGGCAGGGGCAACGGCAGGCAGGTCACGAGGCAGGGCACGAGCGGTGGAAAGGACTGGAGGCTACGACGAGCGACATGTCTCGTGCCGGAATCTGAATGAATCTGTCGGTGGCGCAACCTGAAGGGGGGCCACGGCAGCGCGGCACGCTTGCACTAGTGTTGCTGAAAGAGTTTCACGTGGTGCAGCATGTTCAAAAGTACCGCCCACGCGTGCAATGGTGCGTTCCTGCAACCTGCCGACGATACTGCCCCTCTCCTAGTTCGGCAAAGGGATGGCACCTAAAGCATCCGAGTGGCTCAAGAGACTTGAACGTGCTAGGCCATAGAACGTGGCCACTTAAGCTTGCTAGCTCATGCGAGACTACTGACACCAGAGGCACTACTGACGCCGGAGGCACTACTGACTGTCGCCGGAGGCACTACTGACTGTCGCCGGAGGCACTACTGACTGTCGCCGGAGGCACTACTGACTGTCGCCGGAGGCACTACTGACTGTCGCCGGAGGCACTACTGACTGTCGCCGGAGGCACTACTGACTCCTCGGCCGAGCAACGATGCATGTGTAGCATCATCCAAGTGCGATATCAAGTAAGACACCAACTAGCGGCCAGCTCGATTGCCTGCCACTTGTGTCTGTCTTTCTGCAGAAGTGAAAATGAAAGTTAGGAAGTGATGGCGGAGGCACTACTGACCGACGCCGGAGGCAAGCCTTCCATACTCCACCATTCTCAGCTATAGCTGCTGACATGTAGTGCAGAGCGATGGACAGAGGGTATGCGCGAAAGTGAGAGACGAGACCAGCGATGTTCTGCAGCGATGTCCGAGCAGCTCCGAGACGAAAAAGTTCGAGGAGCTTCATGCTTGCGCTGCTGCACAAGTCCAGTTTTTTCCCACACAGATACTATGCTGGCTCAGCTCCTATTCATCTCAAATGGGCAACGATCAAACGGCAACGATCGCCTGCAAGCTGCATAACGGTGAAACGATGCCAAGAAGCTGGTTTCTGGCGGCTTCTGCAAGTTGGTTTCTTCGTCGTGCGAAGATCGGACATGCAGCTGCTTGCACAACAGTGCAAGGAACGCCGACGACGATCAAAGCATCGAGGCTGCTGCCGTCAGCACTATTGCCCCCTCAGCCTAATCTCGGCAGGCGTGGCGGTTACTCTTCATGAGTCTGACATTCGGCTGGCCCATTATTACGGCAGCATACCAAAACATGCTTGCTTTGCTGCAGCAGCAGCTGCAGCCTCAGCCTAAGCTAAGGCTCGTCAGTAATCGCCTCTTAGAAGCTAGAAGCTAAGGTAAATACCACGGCTAGATATCTTAGCAAGAAACTGAACAAACAAGGCAAAGAGAACAATGCTGCTGCTGGTGTCAACCAGGACTAAGCTAAGATGAGGTTACACCGTGACCCCATTCCAGAGGAGGTCACGGGCACCCTTGAAGGGGCTCGGACGTGACCTGCCGTAGCTGCTGCCCAGTAACTTCAAAGAGAGGCCACAGGGCTTCTACCTGTTTCCTCTACTCCACACCAGTGTGTTTCGTGGCCAGTGAGAAATCAGCTAGGCTGGCAGCCGTCGAGTATGCTGACAGCCGTCGTCAGCAGCGAGTCTTTCTCTTGCATGTCTATAACTTATACCTATAACTTCGTCTGCACTGTCGAACTTTGGAGTCAAGACACACGAGAACTTGAGTCTATGTCATCAGTTTTGACCGGCAAAGGGCAGGGAACTGGTGGCTGCCCGCACTACCCATAATTGTCCACTAACCGTATTTGCATATTTGCATGCTGACCCTCTGTCACGCCACACGCTTCTGATCATGTTATGCACGATGACATTGAGTATGCTACCACTAACCATTCGATCATGATTCCTTTGCAGCATATGTAAAGAGCCCAGACAGAAATCAAGTTCTCTGAGGGTACTATAAAAATGAAATATTACCGAGTCTCACCGAGGAACTAACCGAGCGGTCTACTTCTTGGTGGCAGGTCGGAGACCTCTGAGGCAGCCGACCACTCACGAACATACACAAGAAGCAACAGGGATGCTGCCTTCATAGAAGCTTTGCATGGGCAGACCACTCTGTGGGAATGCAAGAGTTCGAATATAGGAGTTTATTGCTAAAGAAAGCTACCTATAGAAAGATGGCGGCTAAATTTTGGATGACTGGTATACAAGAGTGCATAGGCAGCAACAGATAGGTGTCCACTGATAGTTGCTGCTTCATTTCCATTTGGTGAAAACGTGAAATTTTACGACCACAAAACTGGCGATATCTCTCGTGTTGCCATGCGAGAGCGAATGTTACAGCCACAGCCCAACAACGAAGCTAGTCTCGGCTCTCAATTGTACCCAGTGTGGACATGGCAGCATCGATGCAAGCTCCTACATGAGACAAGTTCTCGGTTGTTTTGAGTCCGAATTTTCGCCCGCTTAAGGCGCCACTCAAGTCTAATAAGAGGAAAACAGTAGAAAATGAATCGAGCACTTTAGCAAACGACCTAGCATGGAAGGGTGAAGGCTGGGGGACAGGATTGGTGGCTCTGTGAGCAGCCTAGGTACCAGATGCCGCATGGACACAGGAAAGATAAAATCGCCATTGACTGCTGAGGTGCAACTGGGACATTCAACCAAGATTCGGACAAAGCTTCGGCAAAATTATGCCTCTACATACATTTGCTCTGATCGAAGAACCAGTGGTGTGGCGTTTCCCGAAGTCTTTTTGCCGTTTATGCACCTAACATGCAACATGGGGTTTGTTGGTTCTTGTCTCTAGTGAGTCATCCGATGAGTGCGAAGATAGAAGAACATTTACAGATATTACCAATGACGATCCGGTGCCATCACTAGCGAGTTACAATCACTGAAGAATTTTCGGTGCAACTCAGAAGCCCACACGAAGCCTGACAAACATAGACATAGAACTTAGACAGAGAGAGAGAGAGAGAGAGAGAGAGAGAGAGAGAGAGAGAGAGAGAGAGAGAGAGAGAGAGAGAGAGAGAGAGAGAGAGAGAAAGCAAGGAAAAGAGAGATAGAGAAAGAGAGAGAGAACCCGAGTGATGGGCCGACAGTGGCATGGATGATTTGCTCGGCAGACGACTTCCCCACATCCAAAGTAACTACTCAATAGTTCTCAAGGCAGCAAAGAAGACCTGCAGGAGGCATGGCACGTCAATGAGAACCCCCAGCCTCGTGACAGCTAAGGACGAGCGCCCTTTACGTTTGCGGCTCTGTTGCACACTACTTACAATCCCGGTCCGACGTTGATCCACGAAGAAAGGTCCTGAAAAAAATGTCGACGGAGTATGCAGACAATACTTGCTCCACTTTCCGCTGGTAGCGTGGCATAGTAGTTATAAGGAATTGAGCAAAACTTTGCCAAGAGAGAGCTGAGAGAGAGAGAGAGAGAGAGAGAGAGAGAGAGAGAGAGAGAGAGAGAGCACATGGTGAGTAGGCTTGCAAGCAGCTCAGGCCACGACGAAAGTATGTGGTGAGCACATACGGGCATGCACAGGCTTGTGCAAGCCGGGAGGCAGTAGAGCCAGTTCCTTTGCAAAGAGCTACCGCGAGATATGGCTCACCAGGCGACCGGGGTATCTGACGCACACTGGCTGGACAGGCACTCCTGGCATGAAGGCACCTGCAACCAGTGGGAACGTCATGAGAGCACGTGACGTCATGGGAATACGTGACGTCACAGAAACACGTAACGCGGTCAAGTCGGTCATACTTCCTACCGTCACGCGCCCCTGGCATGCTGGCCAGACTGAGGGAATGCCAGCCTATGGACGGACTTACAGCTGCAAGGGACTGCATTTATTTGTTCACGGGCTGCTTGCAAGCCTCCACAAAATGCTACCATTGGCTGAGACCAGCGGCAGGCCAGTGGTCAGAGTGCTCCAGCAATGCCAAACATAAGGCAATAAATACTAGCCTGGATGCAGAAACAAGAATCAACATTGAAATGCCACCACACAGTGGTAGCACTCGTTTACTAGTGCCTGCCGATTTTGTGTGCATTATGTGTGGGTGCAGTGTGAGGGTGTGTGTGTGTGTGTGTGTGTGTGTGTGTGTGTGTGTGTGTGTGTGTGTGTGTGTGTGTGTGTGTGTGTGTGTGTGTGTGTGTGTGTGTGTGTGTGTGTGTGTGTGTGTGTGTGTGTGTGTGTGGTGTGTGACACATAAGCGTGTTTGCATGTGCTCGAACACTTGCTCGTGCCAGTCCGGGTGAGCTGAGCCGACAAGAGGCTAATGTAATGTATCTCCGTCAGTAACTCCACAAAGTCATAAAGACCATGTGGGTGTTACGCAGAAGAGTTTTGTATAGCGCACTCACAGCCTAAGCGGCTTTCGGTACACATTCGGTACCCAACAGACTTCGTCTCACGCAACAAAGAGAAAGTGGGAAGCATAGCAGAGTCAGGAGAGCAGTTGAGGTAGAGAGTAACATAGAAGTAGCAGCTCAGGACCGCTGAAAAAGATGTGCCATAGTCGGCAGTTGGAGAGTAGTTGTCGTTGCGTAAGAATTGTGGAAGCGAGTTCCACAGTCTAGGACCTGCAGAGCTAAAGCTTCTGTCGCCAACTGTCTTTAAGCGGAGGAATGGGACAGCTAATTTATTGTCCACACAGGACCTGAGGGCGCGAACAGGCTGAAACTAATGCAGCAGTTCAGCTAGGTACGAAGGAGCCAAGCCATGGCGGGCCTTGTGGGTCAGCATAAGAACTTTATTAGGTGCATCAGCCAGTCAGAAGGCCCATTCAGGACACAAAGCCTATCCGGAGGGGATGGGTCAAAGAAAGGTCACAGAAGAGAGGGAGAGAGAGAGACGGTGAGAGAGAGACAGAGAGAAAGAGAGAGAGAGAGAGAGAGAGAGAGAGAGAGAGAGAGAGAGAGAGAGAGAGAGAGAGAGAGAGAGAGAGAGACAGAGAGACAGAGAGACAGAGAGACAGAGAGCAGTTTCATATACGCCAGACTGAGCACACACTGACAGACTCGTGTGCCGTGTCAATAGAACCCTCACGTCTTGCACTCCCCTGCACCCTTCGATTCAAGGAGGGATGTCTCATAAATCTCGAGGATTGATGCAAAGCACCCGACCACCTAACAAGCCCAACGAGTGGCTCACACTGGGCCTCACACTGGGCAGCCGAGGCCACGACTACTAGCATCGGTAATGTCTGCAATTGCACAGACACAAAGTGGATGCTATGCTGAAGAGTCTACTCAAGAGCTAAGCAGCTCTCCTCGTTTGCATTGGCCACAGCCGACAGACTCGGGCAACCAATGAAAAAGTAGAAGCATAGCTGAGGCCATTGAGGAAGTGGGTAGCATTGAAGTAGCATCGCCGGACGACTAGAGAAAATGTGCCAGAGTCGGCAGCATGAGAGAAGGTATCGTTGCACAAGGATAGTGGTAGTGAATTTTACAGTCCAGGAACGACGAGCTTGGCCATGTAGCATGGCGGTCCCTCCCGGCATGGCGGTCCCTCCCGGCATGGCGGTCCCTCCCGGCATGGCGGTCCCTCCCGGCATGGCGGTCCCTCCCGGCATGGCGGTCCCTCCCGGCATGGCGGTCCCTCCCGGCATGGCGGTCCCTCCCGGCATGGCGGTCCCTCCCGGCATGGCGGTCCCTCCCGGCATGGCGGTCCCTCCCGGCATGGCGGTCCCTCCCGGCATGGCGGTCCCTCCCGGCATGGCGGTCCCTCCCGGCATGGCGGTCCCTCCCGGCATGGCGGTCCCTCCCGGCATGGCGGTCCCTCCCGGCATGGCGGTCCCTCCCGGCATGGCGGTCCCTCCCGGCATGGCGGTCCCCTCCCGGCATGGCGGTCCCTCCCGGCATGGCGGTCCCTCCCGGCATGGCGGTCCCTCCCGGCATGGCGGTCCCTCCCGGCATGGCGGTCCCTCCCGGCATGGCGGTCCCTCCCGGCATGGCGGTCCCTCCCGGCATGGCGGTCCTTCCCGGCATGGCGGTCCTTCCCGGCATGGCGGTCCTTCCCGGCATGGCGGTCCTTCCCGGCATGGCGGTCCTTCCCGGCATGGCGGTCCTTCTTAGCATGGCGGTCCTTCTTAGCATGGCGGTCCATCTTAGCATGGCGGTCCATCTTAGCATGGCGGTCCTTCTTAGCATGCTGATGAGTCTCAGCACTGGCTAGACATGTGACTCTTGAAGGAGAACGGGAGCTTTCTGGAGCAAGCAGCATAACTTCGAAAGAGCCGAGGGAAGTAGGCGTATATAAGTGATAGAATTTCCGCCAGCAGAGGCTGCAGTAGCAGAAGCATTCGTTGTATCACCATCACCGTCCTTGCCGATGGTATTCTCGAAAGCGTCAGCACTGCTCTTCACAAACTACTTATCATGTAGCCAGAAGTTAGAGGTACTAAAAAGTTGGCTGTAGTTCCTACTCGCAGCCAGCCACATTTCGGCAGCAACTCAGTGCTTCCAAAGCGATTACCTCATCCGACCCACGACGTGTAGCAAGGAATGGCATAGAATCATCAGCAACACCCAAGCAGCCTCTTCTACACGAGCAGAGGACCACTGCTGCACCAGGTCAGTCATCACCAGCCGACCATGTGAACAGGCAGGTATTTAAGGCGTTTCTGACAGACTGAGGTGCTCCTTAAATAAATGATTACTGGCTGATTTAACTGCCTCTTCGGCATAGCGATTGAAAAGCATGCAAGGCTATCGCCACCGCTTGCAGCGGCAATAAAAGATCGCCCACGGCAGGATTCGAATCCACGTCCCGATGTCGTGAAAAGCAACTGCCTTACCTCTGCAGTCTGACCTAACGGAGCTGCTACCAGGGACGACAGCTACCTGTTGAACGTTCGAGAACAAGACTGGGCGAGCAATGCAAGCAGCAGAGGCCCAAAATTACTCCCACCCATGGACGAATTCGGCCGACTTCGATAAATGCCACTCACGTGCCTGGACAAACCAACGCCTGACTGCACATTATCTACTCTGGTAACTTCTGGCAAAGGCGATCGATGCTGACTGATGGCCAGCAACGTTTCTGCAGAACGTACCGTTATGCACACGAACTATAAGTATTGCCTATTCACCACAGGCTTCTCAATAAAAAACAAAACAGAAATATTAACTGATTTAACAGTCTCATTTGTATAGGGGCAGAAGAGCTTTAACGGTTTTTGCCATCGCTTGCAGTTGGCAGTAAAAGACCGCCCAAATACAGGTTAGATAGAGCAAAATCCCCTCCTATAGAACGTCCATTCGATGACATTGTTTATTGCGACCAGGACCCTCTGCTTCTGCTGCACAGGAAAGTTCTTTGACTGGTCGCTTCCGGCGTTTGCATCGAAAAACCCATACGAAAGAGAAAGGAAATTGCCGATCGTAGCCCGAGTGTCCCACACAGCTGCAAGCTGCTCTTGTTCACCATTCGTACCTTCTCGGTTAATTGTAGGCCACTTGACAGCCTCGACCTTCATTCAAGAAGTTCAGAACTTCAAGCATTGCTACACCCGACCATAACATCATGCACCGTGCCTTTTCACGATTTCGTAGACTGCCCTGAGCATTTGGAAGAGTGTCACAGATGCTGTTCTACAGGACGTATTAGTCGGTTCAACACTTGCACTTTATTTAGAGGATAACATCTCAAATACAAGGTTCTGCATGCATGCCAAGCTTGATATGAACTGGTGTGGATGAAAGCCTCTAAAATACTACTGGACACCTCTTGTCATTTCATTTGCTCCTTTTGTTTACAAACGGGAACGCATCATGCTCCGAGTGCATGCCAAAAATATATCGCGACTTTTGCACATCTGTCGGCTGTAGATAAGAGCCACAGACACATGCACCGGCTAACGGGATTTCTTCGAAGGTGAATACACTCGAAGTGGACGTGCTGTACATGTGCAGAGGATTAAACTAGGTAAGCCACGTTTACGATGGTGCATTTTGACCATAACAACTTTCGGCAGTGCGAGAATAGCAAATGTTCTACTGAGCCTTTCTCCTCTAACTCTATTAGCATCTTCAAGTCGTCTGATCTCCAAGTTACTCTTGTACATTGGGATTAATAACACCTGTTTATTGCAAGACATTGTACTGTATTGTTTTTAAAAACAAATTCGTAATTCATAAGTACATTTCTTAACTTAAAAACGTGACAACAAATTGCAGTGTTTTTTGGGGTCGGGAACAGATTAATGGCATTTCAATCCATTTCAATGGGGAAAATTGATTTGATGTACGAGTAATTTAAGTTACGAGCTCCGGCACGGAACGAGTTAAACTCATAAGCCGATGTACCACTGTAATGCTTTTGTATAGCACCCTAAGAGAACTTAATCTCTATTCATGGGCTTTCACAGGTGCCACGGAGTTTGAGCCAATGACCTTGGCCAGACCTTGGTCGGGGCGAGGTAATGGGCTCAAACAAAACAACGCTAACAAATAGCACATCAAACAGCATCAAAGGACTAGCTCAGGTGAAGCCCTCCGCTGTTGTTTTTGCTCGTCTGTTGGCCCTCTTGGGTACCACCTCGTCATTCTAGCTAGCTGATTTGACAGCCTCTTTTGTATAGCGACAGAAGAGCCTTTACGGCTATCACTATCGCTTGCCGCCACGATAAACGATCGCCCACCGAAGGATTCGAACCCACGACCTCGGGACCAAGGTGGTACAAAGCAACCACCTTATTCTACACCAGAGCCCCCTGTGTCTGCCGACGTCCAATGTAAGGTCTTTCTGCGATGGATGTTCACCCAGAGCTAGGGGCACAGGTGGATGTTCATTGCATTCTCACACATTAATGCATGGCAAGGTAATCATAATAGTAATAAATCCTAGCTGATAAAACAGCCTCTTTTTGTATAGCGACATAAGAGCCTTTATGGCTATCTCCACCGCTTGCAGTGAGATAAAAAATCGCTCACTGCAGGAATCAAACGCGGGACCTCGGTCGTGATGGCAACCACCTTACCTAGTGTGCCATCACGGCTCACTAGTAGCACCAATAGTAATAATATAGCTTATGTAGATCGCCCTGAGAATACTTAATCTCATTCTAAGCATTTGACATATGCTATACAGGAAGCATGTCAAAATGTAAGTGACAACATGGACAGCATTAGCATTACTGTTCTGTACATATAGAACCTGTACAATATAGAGTTGTATAATACAGAGTTGCATAACACAACCCCCAAAATCAACCGCACATGTATAATATAACAACTTCAGATAACCTATACTGGCTATTGGACCCAGTCATGCGCGGTCTGATTGGCTGAGCCGATGACCCATTCCGGCTCTCTATGCTTCTTCACGAAACCTGCTGTCTACCGGGGAGGAGGAGCTGGTAGCCATATTGTACTCACTGGTGCTGTTCATCATGGGCCCGAAGAAAGACCAAATGAGGACGAGTCAGACGAGGACACATCTAATTTCAACAGCATCAAAGTCAGCATGGATATCAGCATGCATATCGACGATGGCGACCTGTTCCCAAGCTCCAGAGGTGCTCCAATAGTACCAGGATGCATTGTTTGAATAAACGAACGAAGCACATCGAGAGGAATAGCAATACCGCTGCGTGCACGATAATTTTTCATGGATATGTATGATTGCATTGAACAAGGTGCATTGCACATACGGTATAATACAAGACCGAATGAGAAACATCATTTTATACTGGACACAAATGAGCACCCATAAGGACACCAATAACAATGGGCATGGACCGAGCGAATGCTGTAAGACACAGGTGTATGTTTAGCTTCTGTATAAACACTGTCAACTTAGGGCATGTCTCAAGGTCAGTCGGAAGTGAGTTCCAGGCTTTGGGAGCATAAAGGCACGGTCTCCAGAGGATTTGAGGTTGAATCGAGGCACAGCTAAACGACTTGAGTCAGAAGAGTGGCAGGAACGATGCCTGGCTTGAAATGCATGTGCAAGCACGCTCAGGCATGAACACATGCAGTGAAGAGCAGATTGGCCAGGAAAACCACAGCAAGCAAACTGAAGATAACTAGTTACAGATAGCTCAAGCGAGCAACCAGGGCTCACACAGCCCAAGGAACAAGCAGCTGGCACAGGCGATGCTGGGCATAGCGTGTACGCACCTGTCTTGAATGGCAGCAGGCACTTCCGATTGGTACACGTGCCTTCCGGGAAGACGACCAGCTGCGGCCATTTGCCACCAGAGCAGGCCCGCCTCTGGACCTCCCGGACGGCCAACTGCCTCGAGTTCGGGTCGGAGCGTGAGACGAACACGGACTCATTCACGCGAAACATTTCTACAAAAGAAGAGTGACAGCAGTGTCCCAGAGCTCTGAGTTGTAGCTGAAGTTAAGAGAAGGTGAGGTATTCCTGCAGCCACACAGCAGCGACATTTCTTTGAAAAATGCTTTTAAAAGTTGGCAAGAACGGCCGAGGAGTGGACGTTCCTGCGAGCACTACCAGTTTCATCGGCCGATAGATCCAAATATGCTGGGCAAAAATCTCTAAAAACATTGGTGAAAGTCGTTCGTCTGTTGAACAGCAAGCCACAAAAATTGTCGCTCCAGCTGCATTCAAATTAGCAAAAGCGAGACCCTTAACAGCCGCTGTCTGCAAAACAGCCCCTTTCACAGCCCCTTTTATAGCTTAGTGAGTGTAGTTCGATTACATGTAGACCGATACAGCTCCTCTGCTAAACTGCTGGCGAGCAGCTGTTGGGAGCATCATCGATATGGGCCGGTGCACAGCTGTGGTCTGCCTATGATGTGGTGGTGTGGACACAGGCCGGTAGCCCACTGGTGAACAGATGGTGGATTCACCATCAGGGTCGGCCGGTGCACAGCTGTGATCTGCCTCGGATGAATCATCGGGGTCGGCGAGTGCAGTCGTGGTAGAGAAAAGGAAAATCGAGTGGCAGAAGGGGCAAATGGAGTCGTACTTCCCTCTGCTCCGTGCATCTTAAAACAAACTGTTGGTGTTGGTCATCGACTGGCTTTCTGTGCGCCTTGAGAAGCAAACTGACTGCATTCGCCGGTAACCGGGTCCACAGTTACCAGGTAAACCGGCGGGCATGTGTGGTCACGTGACTATAACACCACTCTTGGATGCTATCCAGAACCTATTTTGGTCCATTTCATCTCCGACCATGCCTTGACTAATAATGGCCTAAAGTAACCTCGTGCCTCATTGACACGTTGGGGCCATATATATCGATGGTACCCGACCGGAACATGCTGTTAGTGGCATAACTTTCTGAGGGTACAAGAGAGGTTTTGATGTCGCCACGCAAAGATGGCCATTAAAACTGAGAGGCGGCTTAAAATATTAGGAGCATTATTAGGTAACATCTGGACTCCGGTAGCGGAGAGGCACAGCATTAGCTTGCGTCACCTTCGAGTTACTTCTCCGAGAAAGGACCTGCTCCTCGAAGCATGGTTCTGAAGGACAGGTTTGCCATTGCTAAAATGCAATGCCAGAGTCTCTGCCAAGCATGCGAACAGTCGTAAGAAAAAACACCATGACCAGACGGCTTAACAAACTAAGACTGAACGCACCAGTGGCTAAGTGCAAGCCATTGTTGACTGCATAGCACAAAAAAAGCAAGGCTGGATTTCGCTTGCAGATCCCTGCATTGGACAGCTGCCCAGTGAAGCAAAATAATATAGACTGATGAGTCTTAATTCAATCTCTTTGGATGCGACCAAAAGAAGAAATACGTTTGCCGGAAGTGAGTGAAGTGCACATGGATGTTTGTCTAAAAAGAAAACAATGAAATTCGGTGGTGTAAGTATAGTGGTGTGGGGGTCGCTTCTCAACTTCCAGTGTTGGTCGTCTGCAAAGGATTCAAAGAATTATGAATCAAAATGTCTCTATGTCAACACTGTGCAGAATGCTGGCTTGCCATCTGCAGAATGTTGGCTTGCCATCTGCTTATGCTCGATCGCGCTCGATTTCTCTAGGCAGTATGACAACTATCCAATGCACACTGCTGTAGCGGCTAAGCAGTTTTTCACGAATCTTGCTGACTTCGAGCCAATTTGGGTCATCCAGTGGCCAAGCGAAAGCCTGGTCTCGAACCCAACAGAACTTCTGTGGGCAAATTCAAACGATCCTAAAGGTTCAGAGTTCTTCAGCGCATGGAACCTGATGACTTTTTTTATGTTTTGAAGGATTTCTGGGCGTCAATGCCTCCAGAAACAAGCCTGAAGCTACTAAAGTTATTACCGAGACGACTCGGTGATGTTATCAAAAACTCACGTTGCCTCATCAATTTATTGACTGTACCCAGGAAATTGCATGTAAATGATATATTTCTTAGCTTTTCCGAAAAATAAAAAAACTGCTACAGAATTAAATCCTATCTCAATCTTGTGAGCTTTGAGCAAAATAGTGAGCTGCTAGGAGATGCGTAGAAACTTTTGGAGAGCAGTGTACACAGCAAACCTTGCAGCAAGCCAGCAGATTTCCCAGCTTCTCTTTCAGCGAGATCGCCAAGATCAGAGAGTCGATCCCTAAAGTAAATCCTCACTAGGAGTGCCTCGCGCAAGGTCTACTTTGGAGCGATTCTCTGCTGATTTCATTATAAATTTCATCACCTAACCTAAGACAACTACTTGCCCTCAGAACCTCATACCTATTGTTCTCTGTCTAGATTTGCTGCTGCCCATCATAAATAATATAGTAAACATAACCGAAACCTCAGATTTTGTCCCTGCATTCTTCATAGAGATTGCTTTTCGGGGCCAATTGTGAAGAAGTCAATACTAGAACAAGTGAACTCAAGGAACGTCCGACCAGTTTCCATGCTGCCATTTCTGTCATAGATGCAAAATCGACTAGCCGAAGAACCGGCTTAAATGCCTAAATCAAATCATAAAGTGTAACAAGCAAGTTACATTTAAGTTTCGTGCCTAAACCACTCCAACAAGTTAGCAAGTGAGCGTATAACGAGCTTTGTATTGTTGTACAAGAACGTGGACGAAGGCATGTACACACACACACACACACACACACACACACACACACACACACACACACACACACACACACACACACACACACACACACACACACACACACACACACACACACACACACACACACACACACACACACACACACACACACACACACACACACACACACACACACACACACACACACACACACACACACACACACACACACACACACACACACACACACACACACACACACACACACACACACACACACACACACACACACACACACACACACACACACACACACACACACACACACACACACACACACACACACACACACACACACACACACACACACACACACACACACACACACACACACACACACACACACACACACACATTCACACATCTGTGCATCCATTATTTATTGGATCGTCATAAGCGCACTTTGGCCTTTAACCTCAGTTTCTCAGTTCTCCGGCTTGTGCTAAAGTTGTATCATGTTCTTGCATCGGAATGCAATAAAGACGGTGCCGGTAGGCTCGTCTATCGAGAAGTAAACAATGAGCATTCAAACCAGCAGCAACAAATGCATCGGTTTTCCTGCTTTCGGCTTTCTCTTCGCCCTAGTGAGCTCTTCTTTTGTTCAGCTTGCTTGCAAGCTTACCTGTGGATGGATATATTCAGTGGATGGCACTAGCCAGAGGTCGGACTAACCGTTGGCCCGCAGCAGTGACTTCTCGATTACTTTAGCACGCCGATCCAAGTATGGTAAGCCGAGATGGCTCACTAGGTAATGTAGTTGCTTTTCACGACCACAGTCCTGAGGTCGTGGGTTCGAATCCTTCGGTGGGCGATCCTTTATTGCCGCTGCAAGCGGTGGTGATAGCCGTAAAGGCTCCTCTGTCGCTATACAAAAGAGGCTGTTCAATCAGCTAGTACTTTTTATGACACTTGATTGCTTCTGCATGCTCATCTAAGCGTGATACCGTTCGTGCCTTAGTACCCTTGATTACTGATTCTCTTGCAGTGAGTTGTAAAACGCCCTCATAGAGATTTAGCTCTCTCAGGGCCCTACACAAGCAACCAATAATGTTTGTCATTATCATTTGCATTCAGCATTCGCCTACACAAGGAACTTGATAATCATAATCCATAACACCTTAATAATCATAATCATTAACACCATAATCGCAGCGGGCAATTAAAGAATCGCCTGCTGCAGGACTACTGCTGCACGACTACTACCAGCAACCAACCCGGGTCGGCAAGTGTGTGCACGTTGCTGCAAGACCACAAGCCAATGGATGATCGCCCCGACTTCCTGTTGAACAGGAGCTAAACCAAACCGTTCTTCGTCCGGTCGTCTATGTTTACATCACCCGAGCCAAGCTCCACGTGTGTGGCCGATCTGGTTCCGAATTGAGTGCCTGCTGAAGCTCTCATATCCATAGGTCAGCCACTAGAGGGCACCACACTCAGGCATCGAAAGTTCAGCCACTAGGGGGTGCCATGTTCATGCATCGAGCTGCTGCGTGCAACTGCCGGAGTTTGTTTGCAAAAGACTAGCCGACAAGACTAGCGGGTGCT
>WPIO01000133.1:627500-667500 GCA_009760855.2 Cristatella mucedo | reverse complement strand
GGATGCACCCAGTCTCTCTATTTGTCTTTGCTCAGTATGAATCTCTCAGTTAGCTCTCAGTCACTCTCTCTGGTATCAGTCTCCTGCCTGCTCCAACTCCTTCCAGCTGAGCGTGAGTGATGATCACGTGCTCGACTCCAAGTGGGCAGTCACGCAAAATAGAAAGGCAGCCTACGAAGACTTAGGCCTCGAGAGATGGGACCACGTGAAGCAAGAGCTGCATGCGGAGGCTGCAGCCGCGGTCCTGCAGAAATGACAGCTAGCACAGCACCACACTCTCTAGAGTGACACGAATGCAAATAACAATACCAACAATAGCAATACCGGGTCGCATGTACAGCATAGAAAGAGAACTCCATCCTGGCGCCTTGTAACTTTCGGCAAGAGAATATGTACTCTGTTGGTGGAAAACGATGGAGGCAAACGGCAAACGAAGGCGGCAGATAGAAACACGTTTAAAGCGGCATCACTTACAATAACTCGATCCAGGCGAGTTGCATGCAGCTCATAGAGGAAAGGATGTGGAGGGCTGCCGACGGCTTCGCTAGTGGCCTGCTCTCCGTCGCCAGCTAGTCTCAGTGGTTTCGGCGGCAGCTTGGCGGCTGTATGGCTGTGGTGCTCTCGAATCGTCTGCACGGGCTGCGATGCGCTGCCGTCGCAGTCGCTTGCCTTGACGAAGCCATTGCTGTATGTCCGAGTGTGCCCGACATCGGCGGCAGCAGCATCGGCTGCGACGGCCACAGCCGATGCAGGTATCATGATTCTCGACCTTACAAAAATAGCCGCAGGCCCCACTAAGTCATCGGTTAGCAATGGAGCACCGCCCACTGCCCACCTCTCCCTCAGACTCTACCAAGCTTCCTCAGCATGACTCTCATCGGCTGCTTGATCTTGCAACAGCAGCAGCAGGTGCAGTCTGTTCATCTGCCGGTCGGATTTCGACTAGCGACCGACTGCACTGGCCCCCCCCCCAGCAGCAGCCATTGCCCCGGGCATCCGGCTGCACAGAGATGATTTGGAAGGGATGCTTTCTTGTCAAGCACGGCTCCAGCTAGCCCGGTGTGCTAGCGAAGGCTGCACTTTTTGGCAGGCATGCATTGGCAGATACCTACATACCTACCTGTAGATAGGTGCCTGCAGGCAGAGTGCCCTTAGCCGGTGGCCTTAGCCGAGTACCCTTAGGTGAGCTGGCTGACACAAGTGGAAAACATGACTCAAGGAAGGTCAGCAGGGCAAGTGCTGTCCCTGCTCGTTCTGCAGAAACTGGCAAGGATCAATCGGATTATTCAGCAGGTCAGGTGGGCGAGAGGGCATCAAAGACCAGCAGGCCACACCAGAAGCAGAGGTTGCAGTGTAACAGCCCTCCTGCCTCCCCCCCCCCCCCCGTGGCAGCAGCTGGGAGTGCCAGCCTCTCCTATGCGACTCAAAAGTAAAGCTAGGGGTGAAATCCCCTAGAAATCCCCTAGAATTGGGAGGCACTCGTGGCACTAAAGAAGTCACGGCACAGAATGGCATCATGTAGCCATGTATGGGGAGCCATATTGAATGCTCATTCACCAAACAGCAGGACCGCCAGCCAGCGGCAGACAGAGAGTGCTGGCCAGCAGCAGAGTGCTGCCGAACTGCTACCGTATTCCCTGCTTTACAGCTAGTCCAAGCAAGAGCCAGTGCGTCAGCGAACAACCTGTCAAGTGCACTGCCGGCCGACAGACAGACCCGACGGGTCGTTGCGAGACTAAGCAAGAAACCCGATCGTTATGACAGCAGAACCTGGTCAGATGGCTTGCCAGTGACTCACCAGACCTTCCCGACCTGAGATTGCATTTCGAAAGCACAGGATAAGCGAAAAAGCCCTGAGCAACGGTCGGTTAGCAGTAGATGCCAAGCTGGTTTGGTCCAGCGGTTAAGGTGCTAGCCCAGACCAAGGTCTGGCTGAAGTCGTGGGCTCGAGTAATGTAATGTAATGTGTCTCCATCTGTAACTCCACAAAGTCATAAAGACCATGTGGGTGCTACGCAGGAGAGTTTTGTATAGCGCACTCACAGCCTAAGCGGTTTTCGGTACGCATTCGGTAGCCAACAGACTTCGTCTCACGCAACAAGGAGAAAGTGGGAAGCATAGCAGAGTCAGGAGAGCAGTTGAGATAGTGAGTAGCATAGAAGTAGCAGTTCAGGACCTCTGACAAGGATGTGCCATAGTCTGCAGTAGAAGAGTAGTTGTCGTTGCGAAGACCCGAGGCATATGTGAAGAACCTGAATAGAGTTAATTTAAGCTAGGTTTAATTAAGTTCTCTTGGAGAGTTGAACAAATACAAATTAATTAATTAATTATATATATATATATATATGCTTTCCCGGCAGAACAAAGGAGGGGGAGGAGGGGGCTGAATGTGCCTTCACCGAAACTCTACACGTGCTCATTACTCGGCAGTCTTTTGTCGTTTGTGAAGATGGCAGCCTCCAGAGAGTCTAAAATATTTGGCCCAACGAGATGGAGCTGGAACGTGGGCCAAAGCGATCCAAGGCAAGTTGCTATGGGCCGATCTTGGGACCCGGTTGTTATTAGGAGTGCTGCCAATTAGCGGCTCATTAATCACTCGGGAATGCCAGCTCTAATGCACAGCTCTAATGCAAAACTCTGTGCAGACACGAGCATGCTCGAAGCCAAAGAAAAACAGCATTAACATTAGTGCTACTACGACAACAACAACAACAACAACAATTACTACTACTACCACCCCTGCTACTACTACTACTACTAATACTACTACTACTGCAACAACAACTACTACTACCACTACCACTGCCACTGCCACTACCACTACCACTACCACTACTACTACTACTACTACTACTATTACTACGACGACGACGACGACCACCACCACTACTACTACTAACAATGACAGCAACAGGAGAAGGTTGTCTGTACATTCTAAGAGAACTTGATCTCTATCCAGGCACTTCATGAATTTCTGCTAGAGATACAATAGCCAAGGGTTAGTCATCAAGCAGGCAAAAGCAAGCCTTCTTACACTGGCTAAAGCAAACAGGCTAAAACAATCAAGCATGCTAAAGCAAACACGAGGACTCTCATAGCCACAGGTTGCTCGGAAGCACGGTAAAGTACATGCACTCAGGCATGCACAGCTAAGCACCCAAAGCGAAACGGAACCAAAAAATGACAAGTTCGCTGGGGCAAAACAAAAGCTGACGAAATGCGTCTTCTGCTAAAACTTAAAAAAAGATGTAATTACAGCTAGCCACTATTGCCAGACACACGAGTTCCAGACTTTCGGTGCTGAATACCAGCTGACGGTCGCATGGCCAAAAAGACTTCAATATAACGTGAGGGACGGTGAGTTGACCCGATGCTGAGGAGCAAGCTGTGCCCGAGAGCACACGTGACGGGAGCAAGAGCAGCAATGATTTCGGAGGATAGGTCAAGGCCGGTGCAAGCTTGTGAAGCCCCAGACTGAGTATCTTGGAAGTCTGAGTCGACGCTTGGTAGGGAGCTAGTGCCGCTCGGGGAGAAGCTGTGGCAGCAACAGCATCGACGACAGACCGGAAGTGCTGGTTTGACTGAGTTTTACACGAATTGCATCCGATCAAGGGCGCAGGCCGAGAGTCCCGAATGGTGGGCATTGCGATATCATCTTGCCGGCGATGTCTCAAGCGAATGAGCTAGTCTGACTGTCGCACTCGTGGGAACCCATCGAAGCGCTGACTGCAGCTGAAGCTGCTCGAGGCTCGTGGCCGCGTTAGGCGAGCTGCCTCCAGCATTTCGCCCGAACTCGAGCGATCGAACCCTTCGACTATAACGAACTCGTCTGTCTTAAACGAAGCAACCACCACGTCGCACCACTTCTCACCAAGCTGCACTGGCTCTCCATCAACCACCGTAGTGGCCATATGGCTCTGTCACTCACTTTTAGGTCCCTTCATTGTGCTATCTATTACTGTCAATATATCGGAAACAATTCTTGTAATAATTGGGGATAAATGGGTGGATTTTTGGTGACCTACTAAATTTCATGTTGGGCGAACAGTGCTGTTAGTCGCCGAATGGCCGCGAGTCGCAATCTTTTGGAGCACATGAACAGAGGGTTCAAAGCATTTGATGCCGGTCGGAGGAGGCAAAAAACTAAACCTAGCTAAGCTACTGGAAGCCCACAAGCCGGTGATGCGACAAGAGGCCTGGCGGCAGTAGTATTTTAGATAAGCATGAGCGAGCTAACGAAAGAAGGGACCTAGAAGTGAGCGACAGAACCTTTCAGTCGATGCCGCTTGATAATGAGCCAGTGCCGGGGTCGGTGGGGAATGGTGTAGAGTGCATTTGCTGCACAGTCGAAGACAGCCTAGCCTAGCTGCACCCCAGCTGCGGCACCGCAATTGGAGAAGTGCCGGAGCTGGGGGGGGGGAGACTGGCGGTCGCGGCAGGCTGCGGCTGCTTTAGCCGCTCCGGTTGCCGGACAGCGGCCTGCATTGCACCGCGAGCGCGTGGCAGCGACGACCCGTGGGGCAGAGGCCTGCCTAATAAGTCCTCGGCGGGTCGGCCGCGGGCGGTCGGTCGTTAATGGCGGCGGCGCGCACGCATGGCCCCGACGCGTGACTTACGAGGACGAGTCAGGTGCGCGCAGCGTTCCGAGGCGCTCCGGGCTTACCGGACGGAGGCGCGGTGCGCCAGGAAGCCGTTCGCTAAACGTCTAGCTATCGCTAGATGAGAATTGTACACCACCAACCATTGGCAGTGCAGTAGTCTAACCGTAGACGTGCACGCGGACTAGCCACCCTGACCCTGGCTAGCGAATGAGAGCGCAGCTGGCGCGAGCCAAAACACTGGCCAATCAGAGCGCAGCGCTCCTGCCAGTCGCAGACTGCAGGAATTCGCAGGCGAGGGTTACCTGTTAGAATTGACGCCTGGATGCCAGCTGGAAATATAACTTTGCCGAGCACTGTTTGGTAAGAGTGTTCTGGAAAAACGTTTACTATTTAGAAAGACGAAAACACTCACAAAAGCACGGACGGCGATCGAAGTCAACGCGAACTTTACCGTAAGCCGAGGTAAAATTTACACGGCTCGCCGTTATCCCTACGAATTAAAACGAGAAAGTCCGCTCTTCCACCGCGCGGCAAGATGGCGTAGCGCTGTCTTTCGTGACCTGTAATTCCGGAGCCGGTGTCGGAGACCCAGTGCAGGCGCGCTTCAATAACGGTTTTTTTAAACATTACGAACATTTACTTCACGTGTCGACGTACACTTCCTCTCTCCTACCGCTCACTCCTGCCGAGGTCACTGGGAGGCTTCCGTCACGCTGCAAAATGGCACAGCGTTGTCTTCCGCGACCAGTAACTCCGGCGCCAGAGAATCAGTGTCTGCACGTTTCAACTATGGGATTTTGGTTTAAACATTGCACTCCTTCGTCGAGTTTTAATGATTGAAGATGTTATCAACTTTTCTTTTTCTTGAAAGAATTTCCTTCACATATCGACGTCCACTTCCTCTCCTCCCTCTATCGCTCACTCCCGCCGGGGTTTTACGGAGGTCATTTGTGTTGGCGTCTTTGCCTTTTGTTCGGTTACTTCTAAATTTTATAGCTACTCTATTAGTGTTAGTGTTTGCTATTCGACGAGCAAGCGGCCGATGTCTAAATTTTGAAGTGGTAACGCGCGGCTTTTGTGACGATTGGAATGCTGAGACGGATATTGGGAAGTGCAGACCTGGGGAGTGCGTTTGTGATGGTCCGAAAAATTACGGGCCGTGCAGAGCGATAATAGGCATATGCCGCCAAGAGAGAGAGAGAGAGAGAGAGAGAGAGAGAGAGAGAGAGAGAGAGAGAGAGAGAGAGGGAGAGAGAGAGAGAGAGAGAGAGAGAGAGAGAGAGAGAGAGAGAGAGAGAGAGAGAGAGAGAGAGAGAGGGGGGGAGAGAGCTTTGCCGCTTTGCGACTTCAACATGGAAACGGTACGCTTCCTTTAGCTCCCGGGCAAAGAGACACAGCGACCATCGAGCATAACAACAATGTATTTGAGATTGATGCCCTCAGAGAACTCAATCTCTTTCTAGGCACTTTATATTTGCTGCAAAGGAAGAACGATCGAATGGTTAGTGGTAGCATGCTCAATAAACAGCAAGACTGCAACACGGTTAGTGGTGACATGCGAAGACAACTAATCTCATACTGCCGACTATGGGGTAATCCTTTTCAGCGGTCCTGAGATGCTACTTCCATGCTACTCACTATCTCAACTGCTCTCCTGACTCTGCTATGCTTCCCACTTTCTCTTTGTTGCGTGAGACGAAGTCTGTTGGCTACCGGATGCGTACCGAAAGCCGCGTAGGCTGTGAGGGCGCTATACAAAACTCTCCTGCGTAGCACCCACATGGTCTTTATGACTTTGTGGGGTTATAGACGGAGACACATTAAATTATGTACAGGTTCGGCATGCAAGTTTCCTTGACAACGATGTATGCATGCTTCCATCGTTGAACTTATCAACTGGAAGTTTCTTGAAAGTTCCTCCACTTCCTTATTTGATCAACGCTGGTTTTCAGGACTATGCACACTTGCTACAAAAATACGGCTGTCGATGCAGTCAGCAAAGAACGCACCAAACAAATCCTGCTCTTGGCGTCGGTGTGTCGTAGCGCAGAAACGATAGTTGATGGGGAAAACGAGGTTGACATTCCTCCGGATCTTAACGCTCTCACCCCTTCCGGGCTCCCACCTCGAGTGCTCTCGCTCAAACCTGGCACGTCCATTGTGTTGTTGCCCAATTTAAACCCGGGGAAAGGGCTCTGCAACGGTACAAGGCTCATAGTCCAAAATGTGCACCGAGGTCGTGTTTTGGAGGCCTCCATCATTGGAGGCCAATTCCATGGCAACGCTGTCTTTTTCCGCGAACCGCTCTTGCCCCTGAGCCAGGTGACTTTTCATTCGAGTGGCGAATGCGAATATTTACCATACGCGTATCTCTCGCCATGACAATCAATCAACAAATCGCAAGGTCAGACGCTCGAACGCGTCCGAGTCTCTCTTGCGAAGGATGTCTTCGCTCGTGGGCAACTCTACGTCGCCGCTTGATTGGTCAGTCGTCCGGATATGACATTTGCTTAGCGCTCAAACGCCATCCAGATTCTACGGCGACAAGAGACAAAGTGTACCGAGAGGTAATCGACGCGTAAATTTACGTGCAATATTGCTTTTCTCCCTTTGACTCAGCGAAGCGTGTCCACAGGCCACCACTCGTGCCGTATGTAACAAGAAGTCGGGAAGGTGAGCGACGGCGCGGTGTATAGCCCTCTCTGCCCGCCCACCCGCCCCCCCCCCCCCGGCGCGTTAGTGTTGCAAATGAGTCGACCGCTACGGTGATAGGAAGACGGCGGCCAGCCCTCTGCCAAATTCACGGATGCACGAAGTTGGAAATGAAAGCGGACCTAACGACGACGAGAGATGCGCGATCGAAGGAATGCGAATGGAAGGAATGCGAATGGAAGGAATGCGAATGGAAGGAATGCGAATGGAAGGAATGCGAATGGAAGGAATGCGAATGGAAGGAATGCGAATGGAAGGAATGCGAGCTCACGCGTGCGTCGTGCTACGCGCTCGTGCGCCCAGCGGGCCTCTCGAAGGTGCTGGCTGCTCTGCGCGTGCACGCACCGACGGGCTGTCGCGAGACTGTGCTTAGTAATCCATCCTTCAATTTTGCGACTGCTCCAAATACGAAGATGCGCTAGCATTTGCCGCATTTGGCAGGCGAGCGCTACCGCCGCCGCCGCCGCCGCTTTGGTTTTCACCGCTGCCTGTATGTATGTATGTATCTCCGTCAGTAACTCCACAAAGTCATAAAGACCATGTGGGTGTTACGCAGGAGAGTTTTGTATAGCGCACTCACAGCCTAAGCGGCTTTCGGTATGCATTCGGTAGCCAACAGACTTCGTCTCACGCAACAAAGAGAAAGTGGGAAGCATAGCAGAGTTAGGAGAGCAGTTGAGGTAGTAAGTAGCATAGAAGTAGCAGTTCAGGACCGCTGAAAAAGATGTGCCATAGTCGGCAGTTGGAGAGTAGATGTCGTTGCGTAAGATTTGTGGAAGCGAGTTCCACAGTCTAGGACCTGCAGAGCTAAAGCTGTCGCACAATAGCATCACCTATTAGAACGGCAAAGCCTTTTAATCCAGCCACACGCTTAGGGTGTCCTATGAGAAGCAGTTCGGTGTTATCATCATTTAATTTCAGGAAGTTTTCCGACATCCAGGATCGAATATTGGCAAGGCAAGCATTCAGTTTCTCAGTTGCTGCAGCAGATTCCGACGGTTTAAATGACAAATACAACTGAGTATCGTCAGCATAGAAGTGATATCCTATTCCATGGGCCTTAATCACTTTTCCCAGAGGTTGTGTATAAATGGAGAACAGCAAGGGACCAAGTACAGACCCTTGAGGGACTCCACAGGTGACCCTTCTCATGTCTGAGACCTGACCCCCACACGACACGGATTGAACACGATCTGCCGAGTATGATTTAAACCACGCCAGTGCTTCGTCTGCCAAACCGATCGTTGTTCTCAATCGTTCAAGCAGAACTTCGTGATCAATGGTGTCGAAGGCAGCAGACAGATCTAGCAGAGCTAGGGCAGTGACATTCCCGTCGTCGTTGCCACGTAGAATGTCATTGTTAACACGGAGGAGAGCAGTTTCAGTAGAGTGCTGCCCCTTGAACACTGATTGGATTGTTTCTGACATTCCATTATTTTCAATATGTTCAACTAGCTGCTTAGCAACATTATTTCAAGAACGGAAGAAGGGAAACTGGACGATAGTTTGCTAGGACCTCTGTGTCTAATCCAGGCGTTTTAAGAATAGGTCTGACGATTGCCGATTTGAAGGACTTGGGGACGACCCCTTTTCCCAAAGAAGCATTAAAAATCTTGGTTATGGCAGGGGTAAGTTGGTCTGCAAGTGAAGACCACAGAGATGAAGGTATAGGGTCTTCAGGATACGAGCTCTTTTCTGCCTGCAAGTGCATCTCCATCGATCGAGCACTCGCTGCTGCCACGGTTAAGCGAGGCGACGCGCCCAGATGGAAATTGACGCAGAAGCTGAATTTTCCTCGATCGCTATTACTCATGCCGCTTCACGTGTGAAGAGAGAGTATCTATTGTGAGAGAGTTCACCGGATGCGTTTCACCGATTCGTAAGCGCGAGAAGCTACAAACGGCAAATTTTTGTGTCCAGATTTGCCGGCTTTGGTCTGCCAGGTGGACGAAGCACCTTTTTGAGAGCACGAAAAACTGCCTTGCTCAGAAGCCATGTCTAATGCCCGTATAGGAATTGGTGCTGTACTGGCTTTCGGGTCAAACGAAAAGTTGAAGTACAATTATTAGCCAACGCACCTAAAAGGAAATCCCTCCCAATTTTGAATGTCACTTGTGAGCTACAGTGCCTTTAATATGCAACAGTTGCTCGCCACTTCTTATTCTTGTAATGCTCATTGTGAGCACGGCTCTTTCGCGATGGCATGCACTCGGGCACTTCTACCCGCCGTGCTCCCGGCTATACCGCACTAGAGCAGGGCTGTGGCGGACTGGGCAAATGCGAGCCAGGCAGGAAGAAGCCTTTTAACATTTGTTCGAGCACCGCATCTCTTAGCAACAGTGTCTTGGAATGATTAAACGTGACATCTTTAGGAGTAGAATAGAATGAGTATGCTTTAAGAAACCCACTCTTCCTAACTAATGAGACACGCGCTCTTTCATTTGTCGTGGGTGTGTTTGGCCACACCCGATTCTGCACCGACTACAGCCGTGTCATCTGCCGCTTGCTCTCACTGCACCGGAAATAGTTTGTTTATCCTGTTTGAACAGACAACTTTTGTTACGCGTGCTATTGCGTTTCGGGTAAACACTTTTAAGATGACCTAATCAATTCTTACGTCAAACGCATTAATTCTGACATAAGTCTGCATACTACCGAGCCGAGGACCACACATTATTTAAAGCGTTTTTCGATTTTTGTCCGACTTGATTAGGTTTTTACATCGGTAACACATCTTGTCCGACTGACATTTGCTACGGTCCATGCTCTCTATCTGGCACTACTGATCACTTGATACCAACTGCTTGATGCCGTTGTTACGGTCTGCATCGTTTCTGTCCGGTGTGGATTCAAATGGATTTCGCTCGTCTGGCCCGGCAGATTACTATATTACTGCCGTGTCCTTACTGGCCGCTGTTACCGCAGCTTTCAGAAAAGAGGCTGCACTAGTTGATCGTTAAAACAGCGAGCTCATTGTAAATAAGCGCCGTCAGGAATGCAGGAGATCGGAATAACGATGTCGTGTGAAAAAACTATTTGTCTGTCTGTGTGCTTGTCTGGCTGTGATTCCTCTCGCCCTTTAGTGCAATAGTATCAATGAAATCAACAATGCAACTTATTACAGATTTAGCATCGCTTGCAATTAAGCGAAGCTTGGACTAAATGCACGGATCAACGAGTCAAAGGAAGGGGTCAGTGGTGACTGCCCCGAGGCCCCTGACCCCCTCTATCCCCCTGTACGCTACTTCTAGCCGCAGAGTAGCTGCCTAAGGAAAACACTGACAGCTGGGCAGACTTGAATGATCGCTGGGAGACCGATAAAGCTTCGATTGCAGAAGTGCCAAAGTGAGCGGTAACAAGTGATCGCCTTACAAGAATAAGCTTCTTTCCTTCACCCTTTCCAGTCTCTGCTTGTTTTGCTTGATCTTTCGGCAGCTGTTGATAATGCCGATCACAAAGTTCTTCTAGAGCACCTCACATCTCGCCTAAGCATCATTGGTACGGCTCTGCAATGGCTCAGGTCCTATCTCAGTGGCACACTTCAGAGTATTGACGTGAATGGACAAACATCATCCCAGGTACCTCTGAAATATGGGGTACCTCAGGACTCCGTGCTAGGTTCGGTTCTTTTAACGGTTTATACTCCCCCGTCTGGCTGATGTGATTGCCACGCACAATCTAGGCTTTCACTTCAATGCGGTTAATAATAATAATAATAATGTACTTGATTAAGCGCCCCCAGAGAACTCAATCTCTTTCTAGGCACTTTATATTTGCTGCAAAGGAAGAACGATCGAATGGTTAGTGGTAGCATGCTCAATAAACAGCAAGACTAACACGGTTAGTGGTGACATGCGAAGACAACTAATCTCATACTGCCGACTATGGGGTAATCCTTTTCAGCGGTCCTGAGATGCTACTTCCATGCTACTCACTATCTCAACTGCTCTCCTGACTCTGCTATGCTTCCCACTTTCTCTTTGTTGCGTGAGACGAAGTCTGTTGGCTACCGAATGCGTACCGAAAGCCGCTTAGGCTGTGAGTGGGCTAAACAAAACTCTCCTGCGTAACACCCACATGGTCTTTATGACTTTGTGGAGTAACAGACGGAGATAGATTACATTACATTGCATGACTTAGTCTGCATACCTGAGAAGGTCGTTATGCACCCGAAGCCTAATCGCGAATAATTATTATCCGCTATAATGCGGCTGGTTTAGCTGGTGCCGAAGTTTCACTGCTTGGCTAGTCCGAGTCGACAACTACCACAGTCGTGACCTTCCACCGAAAGACGCCAACACACGGTGGGGGGGTCACGAACACGCTAAACGGGGAACGTGGAATATATAAGTCTCAACAGCGAGCGAGCTATCCAGCCCCGCTCGGGCCTTGGGTACTTGGTACTTGGGTAATCTAATCGTTCCCTTGCGTGCGTGGCAGCATCGCCGGAGCAAGCCTGCACGAATCCAGGTGCTTAACTCGGCGAGACCAGGAGCCTCCAACACCACGACTTACTCGGCCAACTTCTCGTACCGAAGAGCCCCGGTGACCCCATGTCACCGCACATGCCATAGGTCCGACCCCGGCCTAGCCGGTGACCCTAACTCTCATTATAGCCGTCCGGTCCCAGCCAACCGAACCCAGTGTGGGTACAAGTCTATGGTTGAGGCCGTATAAAAAGCCGGCGCCCTGAGCTGGTAGTTGTGATCTAGGGACTCGACATTGGCATTGCAGCTGATCTGAGCTCACGAACGGTAACGAAGCCGTTGGTATACGTAGTGGCTGCTGCTGAACGCCTGTAGCCATCCGCTGCTGTCAGATAGGCTCGTCTACGTTATCGATACGGACTTATTATGCTGAGGTACGAGCGCTCTTCGTCGCAGTCGCGTTCCGGCTACCGTCGGCATACCTGCGTGCATTGGTGCAGAACCTACAAGTAGCTAGCCGCGATACCAGGCTCAGGCGACGCCAGTATTCATCTCGCGTCGACCGACACTGGTGCCTTTGCGGGCGCTGCGTTTTCGGAACCGGCCCGGAAGTCGGACCGGACGCTGAAGCCGCACACAGCAAGCGCTCGTTGCAGCGAAACTGATTGCCAGTTACACGGCTTCCGCTTTTATGCCGCATAGCCAAGGATTATAACATATACGGTTCTAAACCATTACAACTTCAATGTCACCTGCATGAAATGTAAGTGTCCTCTTCCAAAGTGACCTTTCACTAGACCGAACCAGCTCAGCAGTCAAGTCAACATACTTCCACCTACATAGCAGGACTAAAATTTGGGCTTGTTCAGGTAGGGATACTAAATCCAAATTGGTACATGCATTTGTGACTTCACGTCACGACTTTTGTAGCTCCCGGCCTATGCAATTAGGCGCTTACAGTTGGGGTAAAACTCTACAATCAGGCTTGTCGTGAGCCTGGCAGATGCCACATCATGTCACTTCTGTCTGTTGGCTACCGAATGCGTATCGAAAGCCGCTTAGACTGTGAGTGCACTGTAAAAAACTCACGTGCATAACATCCACATTGTCTTTCTGGCTTTGTGGAGTTAAGCTGAGAAACTCTACCTATGTCTGCAAACCTAAGCAGGCCGTTGCACACCCGAAGCAATGCTGACTCTGTGGAGTGATTAGCTTCCAAACTAGAATGGAACTTACTTGCAAGATTTGAATTTTAAATATATGAGTTCAGCTGGTCTGCCACGACTTGTTCCAGTGTCTTTGATAGGAACGGTAGAAGGGAGACTGGGCAGAAGTTGCTCAAGTTATCTTGGTCCTTGGTTCTCTTGGAGTGTTGCTTACATGAGTAGTGGCCTGACTACGGACTTTTTGAAAGGTGCTGGGACATGACCTGAGGCTAATGACGTATTTATGATGTTAGTTATGCATGATAGCAGCATATCAATGCAACGTAGAAGCAGGACAGTGAGAATCGGGTCTAAAAGATCAGTTGTCTTCTTTGATTGGGATATCAACTTCAGGACGAGGTCACTAGTGACCTGCTTGAATGTAGACATTGAGGTGCTGCATGGATATGAGAAACAGAATTCCAGGGGGGAGGGGTGCTGCTCTCTAAGGGACAAACTTCCTGATCTTGTCTACCTTTTGTACAAAGAAGCTAGAGAAGCGATTAGTTAGATCGTCACAAGGATCACCAGGTAAGGAGCTAATCTGGGAGTGGTTGAGGAGATGGTTGATTGTCGACATCAGCACTTTTAGATTGTGCATCTGTGATCCAACAATGGTTTCATAGAAGCTAGACTTGGCCTTTGCTAGGATCGATCGGTACGATCTACAGTAGTCCTCATATGCCTGTCAATGGACAGCCAGTCCTGATGGGTTGAGCCAGTAGACGGTGCTGACACCGTGATTCGTCACCTAAACCAGCATCGTCGGCGATATGTCATTTCATACAGTGACCAGCTGACCCAGGAAAGGTGTGAGGCCAGAGAGGAAGAAGATCCACTACCAGTTATATCGAAGCTAGTGAATAATAATGCTTCAGTTGGGGCAGAAGCCACTGACGTGATTAGCCAGTGCCCAGCAATAGCAGGGCAGAGTACCGACCGTGGCACACTGACTCGCAGCCACATACCTTGATACTACGGATACTGGAGATTTTATTACAGGCCCGTCGATAGAGAGCCTTCGAGAACATTTGGAAGCAAATATCTCGAACATCGAAGCTGAATTCATCACGGAAAGCTGCCAACTCAAGCCTACATGCACAGTGTACGTTGAATCGTAGCTACCAAGGACACCACCCTGTCTACCTGCGGGACTATGTGCCACGAGACTGGCGCTGTATCGGCCACTCGCGGGAAGAGAGGATTGGGTCCTTCTGACTTGCACAGCCACAGCGCCCTCTTTAGACCGAGAACAGCTGACCCACTTTTGGGCTCGGTGGTTCCCCTTACCCAGCAAGCTTGGTGGTCGCTCCTGCCCGGTTCATTCATTCTGAAATAAACATCGTCTGTCCAAGGCGTCTTTTTTGTGCGCGACTGCTCAAGAAAACTTAACAGCTATCTTCCCCTCAATTCTTCTGATTACATGTGGATCTCATTCAGTCTACATGTAGCGTTCCTTGATCTGCATCTGAAAGCGTCCGTGAATCGCGTAACCTCAAGACCACTGACATCGATGCTGTATGCGCACAAAAACGTCTTCTTGACTCGAAGACACGCATTCCAATTATAGGGGTCGACATGTATCATCCCTCTCCGATCAGGTGCTTCTGTTTCATTCAAGAGCCTGATATCAGCTCTAAGAATAAACACGGGTGGGCCACAGCTTGAGCTGCAACCAGCAATACAGAAGGGAACAGAACTCGCCAATTCAATTAGGCCGGACCTTATAGTAAATAACTAGGGGGCAGTAGGCAGGACTGGAGTACTAGCTAGGCAGTATCTGGCCTAGAGGCCGAAGTTTGCCGACCTCTGATCTAACTTATCGCTTCTCTAGCTTCTTTGTCAGCAAGATAGACAGGATCAGAAGGTCCATCCCTGAGGATGCAGCGTCCCTTCTGAACTTCCGTCACTCGCTAGCAACGTCGCAGGACCCATCTACCTCAACTCCGTGCAGTTCCTCAATGTCTGCATTCAAGAATGCCGCGTGCGACCTCATTCTGAAACTCACCTCCTAGCCTACGAAGACTACTAGTCGTCGAGAGCACCCACTGTCCTATTTCTACGAAGCATAAATCTGAAGCTACCATGCATAACTAGCAAGTCAATATGTCCTTTGTCTCATTCATTTCATGTTCCTCCACCTTTCAAAAAGCTGTAGTTAAGCCACCAATTAAGAAAATAGTACTAGGCCAAGATAACTTGAGCAGCCTCCACACAGTCTACCTTCTAGTTGTCCTACCAAAGACACTTGAACGAGTTGTAGCAGACGAGCTGAACTCATACGTCTAAACCTCAAACGTAGAAAGTAAGCTCCAGTCTGGTCTTAGAGCTAATCCCTCGACAGTCAGAATTGCTTCGGGTGTATGTCTGCATACCTTCTCAGGTATGCAGACTAGGTCATGTCTCTCTGCTTGTTTTGCTTGATCTATCCGCAGGCAGTGTTTGATGCCACTTTTCCCCAACTCCGTCTCGAGCGTCTCTCATCTCGCCCGGGCATTACTTGCACTGCACTACTATGATTTCGATCCTAATTGAGTGGGAGACTTCCGAGTTTTAATGTGAATGGAAAAGGATCCGAAGAACCACTGAAGTACGGGGGTAGCGCAAGGCTCTCTCTCTCTCTCTCTCTCTCTCCATGTTCGGTCTTTTAACGGTTTTTCCTCTTCTGACCAACGCGATTGCCGTTTATCAAGCATGATATCACTCACCTATCAATTGCATTTCCCTTTGCAGCAAATGTAAAGCGCCTAGAATGAGATTGAGCTCTCCGAGGGCGCTTTATCAAGTGTATTATTATTATTATTAGCTGCTGACTTCTGCACGAGCTGTAAGCGCCTGATTGCATAGGCCGGTAGACTGAGACGGGATCTTACAAATGCATCGACCAATTCAGGTGTAGTTATCCACGTCTAAGCAAGCCAGAATTTTAGCAATGTTTTGTGGCTGATCCTGAAATCGATGTGTTGCTTGATGGTCAGCCAATGCAGGTCCGAGAAAAGTGTGGGGTGTTGTGGCAGTTGCTTCGATCACGACCGGAGTGAGATGTCAGTCGCTCAGGGAAGATGCCAAGCTTATCCTCCGAAATAGTTAATGCAAGATGAGTGGCCAAATAGACAGACAAAGAACCGATGTGGTATCGCAGGCCCTGGTTTGTGACATGCTGGCTGATCCATCTTAACGAGTCAAGTCTAGAAGCTTCCTTAAGAACACAGTCGTATTGTCTTGCCTCATTCTTCTCCACCTATCTGATGCACCTCCTGACCAGGCTTCCCATCACACCACCAACTCCTTTGATTGACCTTTGACTCCGGTCGTGTGGGGTTGTGCCGCCAAAAAACCTAAAATACTTTATGGACCTGGCCTTCTGTTCCTATGCTCACGAAGCCTGGAAACCCTCTCCTACCGACATCCAGCCACCCTCGACTTCGCGGCATTGAAAAGAAGCAGCCAGTGTTTGTGCATTTTCTGCTGTGTGCTTAATAATAATAATAATAATATTGCACTTGATAAAGCGCCCTCAGAGAACTTAATCTCTTTCTAGGCGCTTTACATTTGCTGCAAAGTGATACGCAATAGAATAGTAAGTAAAATCATGCTTGAAAAACAAACAAAATGAATAACATGGTTAGGGGTTACATGCACTGGGTCAGCATGCTTGTGAGTGGTCAAGTTGTGCACACCAGTTGTCAATTGCATAACCAGTAACTGATTGACGAGCTTTCTTTCCAGAAAATGTAGAGTGCCTAGAAACAGACTTGGGTCGCTTAGGGTGCACTACATATATTTTGTTCATATTATTATTATTGCCATTTTGATATCGTTATTATTATTGTTGCTGTTGTCATTATTGTTGTTATTATTACTTTTACAGCCCCGTGCTCTGACGCTTGCACATTATATTTGATTTCGATTTCTTCAGGTGAAGGCGATATTAGTGAATGTGTTCGGAGGTATTGTGAACTGTGCCATAATTGCTGATGGAATCGTCAACGCTTTCAAAAACCTCAGCTTGCGGGTGCCACTAGTTGTCAGGCTCGAAGGTAGGTTGACCTGCTACTCTCGCTTCAGTTGCGACTGCTGCTTGTATGGTTAATTTGAGACTGCTCCATTTTCGCCCTTTAACCTGTTTACCTGCCTCAAGCTTGCCAATGTGTTTGCGTGTGCTTGCACGAACGCGTGTCTGTGATCTTGTGTGTGTGCTTGTTTATGTTTGTTTGTGTGTGTGTTATGTGTGCGTGCGTTCGTGTGCATGCATATGTGCATTTATGCGATCTTTGCCACTGGATTTTGAACTTTGGTGTTGCTTAAATCTCGGATCACTCGTTTCATCTGAGGAAAGTGTTATGTGTTAACGTTGCTTTTTCTCGATGCAGGTACAAATTCAGAGGCTGCCAAGGACATACTAAAAAAGAGTGGCTTGGCGATCGTTGCTGCCAATGACTTTGAAGACTGCGCACGGAAAGCTGTCCATTTTGCTAATAGCCGAAGTTAATTTCCCCCACTTGGACTATTGCTGCCTCACGAAAAGTGACACCCAGTTGATTGTAGTTGTTGGCTGCTAGTGCTGACGATTGAATGCCATTTTTATACATAAAAGCATATTTACTTACCGGGGATATCGTCTGCATCGACGGCTTTGCCTAGGATGCCTGTATATGTGTCTTCTGCTCTGACGATTCTGCTAGATCTGCTTTTTCCCATCGCCCCTCTCTTGGCTTGGTGATTGCAATGCAATCGATTTGATTGTAGATGGAGCAGCTTCTAATTAGCCGTGTCTCATCAAGATAGCCAGCAAACTTGCTTAGTTTTCAGACTCGCGGTGCCTTTGTTAACCTCTTTGAATTAAAAAACAGAACCCCAGTGATGCACTAGAAAGTTCTGCAGAAATTTTCCCGATAACTAAATGTTAGCTGCTCCTGGCTATAATACTCGAAAGGAGGGCCTGTATAGAACGATGGTGTCGCCATAAGCAAATACATCTGTGAAGGTTTTCTAGAAACTAAAGAAAAAAAAATCCTTTGTAAAATTCATCGTGTGTCCGACCCATCGATGGTGCATCAATACAAAGTTGAAATCGTTAAGCTACTTGCAAAATAAGAATAAAGATTACTGTAGAATATTAACAATATAATAATGTTGAATATTAATATATAATTACTGATAATGCATACTATTTGTTATTGTAATTATAACAGTTATAAGTCATTTGTATGGCCCATTAATATGTCTTTAATCTGTATCCGTGTGCTTTCAACTCTCTGCAAGAGAATCAATGAATCGGTGCTAGCGGTAAGCTCAGTCATGATTATGCCGGCATGCTAAAGCAAACTGGAAGACGTTCAGGTCCTCCGGATAGTAGGATCTCTGCCTAGTAAAATGTACTATATCATACTCAGGTATGCATGCCAAACACATGGGAACTCCCAAGACCGATTCACTAGCGCGACGGAAAAGCTTGAGTGGAATAGAATGTGTCCTAATCGTGCAAGGTCGGGACCATAGCCAGCAACCAGCCCCAGACTTTCTGTGCATACGAGCTGAAGGCCTTATCACCAAAATATTTCTCACTTTAGTGCGAGGAGCAGAGAGATCACTTAAGTGCCGAGTTTGGTTTAAGAGAATACTTAAGGAGCAAGGACATGACCGGATTTGTGCAGGTGGCTTGCAAGTCAGACATAAGATCTTCCAAGTATTAATAATATAATATTTCATGTTGTATAACACCCTAATAGAGCTTAAATCTCTATTCAGGCGTTTCACATATGCCACGGGGCTCGAGCCCACGATCTCGGCCAGACCTCGGTCCGGACAAGAAGTCGATTCGTTCTGTAGCCCGTGATCCATTTAAACGAGGTTGTCCTGGATCCGAAAACTGGTAAGAAGCAAACTTTCCTCTGTCCATGGGTCGTGGGTCCGGCTCGTCTGCGCTAGATAGACAAGCTCGCCGAATCGGCCGAGTTTTACTTCTAGTCTTTTCTTTCTTTAAAAGGTTACGTTTGCTTTCTCAGGGGACTTTTTCCTAGTGAAGGGGGCATTTTCCCTAACAGAAGACATTTTCTCAGTGAAAGCCGCTGTTACCCCTAGAATGGGAGGTTTCCTCGAGGTGGATCTGAATCTTTCAGCCCACCGAGTATGGCAGTGGTTGAGTTTTCGATGCCATCTCTCCTGATCGCCGAGCTAGCGCACGGGCGTAACGTTGAGAGCCGACTCAGATAGAACGGATCGCTGCTCTAGGGAGATAAATCCATGGCTGCCAGTATTCGTCCAAGAGCACGTCACCCCCCTGTGCTGCGGCATCTCTATACATTAGGGCGACTTATTTGCCTAGATGGTTTGATGGACGGCGGTAGCACGCCTCTCTACTTGTTCATCGCAGCCTCGCACCAGACGACGATGGAAAGAAAACAAAAATATCACTGCTACGTATCCTGCCTGATTATAGCAAAGAGATAAGGTAATGTAATATATTTCTGTCTGTAACTGCACAAAGCCACAAAGACCAGATGTGGATGCTACTCAGGCGAGTTTTGTATTTCGCACTCACAGCCTAAGCGGCTTTCGGTACACATTCGGTAACCAACAGGCTTCATCTCGTGAAACAAAAGGAATGAGATAGTTGAGTTAAGAGGGCAGTTGAGTAGTGAGCAGCATGGAAGTAGCTGCTCAAGACGGTTGGAAAGAATGTGCCACAATCGGCAGCAGGAGAGAGAATGTCGTTCCGTAAGAAAGCGATCCGCATAGTCTAGGCTCTGCAGTGCCAAAGCTTCCGTCGCCAATGGTCTTAGAGCAAAGGAATGGAACGGCTGATTTATAGTGCAGAGAATCTGAGGGCGCGAGGAAGCTTGAGCTGGCCGTGTCCAAGTTTAGCTTGGTATCAAGGATCCAAGTCATGGTGGACCTTGTGGGCCAGCGTCTTCGTAGGAATCGGACGTTGCTGTTTCTCTTATGGAAACCTTGCTTCTCGCGGTTGCTCTCTACCGGCCACTACGTGGCAACCTTACCATGGCGACCAACCTTGCATTTCCTGTTCGCCGATAAAATTTCAGGCGTCCTCACCAAGCTGCCTAATTGTGTGAGAGGCCACTTTTGATGGCTGGAGATATTAATGCTAACGTGGATGACCTCAGGTACAGGTAAACTCTCTCTGTTTCATCAATACCTCGGCTACGTTCTACTAGGATTAACGAGAACGCCCTCTAACCTCACTGACGGTGCTTACTACGCTCTGCGCCTAACGATCGCCGATACTATTAGTCTCAGCGGCCCGATTATTTAGCCATTGATTACTCGATGACGCCGTTTTGATTTGGCTCAGGGGCCTCGGTGCTCGCCTTTACCGACCTTTAAGGTCGAGGGCTCGACCTCTGCGGCACATGTAAAGCACCTGGTTAGAGATTAAGTACTCCTACAGAGCTATACAAAGGAATTAGGTTTTTCAATCAGCATTTCCTGCACCTCCACGTAGCCAGCTACGAGCTTGTGAGACTCGTAAGAGAAATTTTAAATTATAAACGTAAAGTTTAAATTAAAGTTGTAACCATAAATTAACAGTCTCTTAGAGATTCAGATCTATTAAGCCGTGTCTGGGGTTCTCCGTTCGCTTAGGGCTCTGGTTAATTAGTTAAATTTTGTACTTGTTCGAAAATAGTCATTGTAAGCACGCGCCCTTTAAAGTTCTTCGGGTGATTTTCTCTTCACTATACAATTTTAAAAAGAATGCACATCAAAAAGTACATTTTAAGATGATTTTTCATCAAACAGTTAGCCACGTTCATGAAATTCTCTGTACCGCACCCCAAAGATTGGTGTATGCGTTTTAGCTTCTACTCAAACTACAATTACAAGGCCTCAAATCATTAGCTTAGCTATACCTGGCAATCGTATACCCGGGTTTGTCACATTAGAGCAAGAAAGGTCGCTCGGCTTCCATGTTGATGGCATAGTGATTCAATAACAAGCCTGGCTGCAGAGTTTCGCACCAACTGTAAGCGCCTGTATGCAAAGGCCAGTAGACCAGCAAGCAGTGAGTTACATAAGTCGAGACGGGATGTCACAAATGCATGGACCAACTTAGATGTGGTATCTCTGCCTAAGGGAGCCCGAATTTTAGCAACGACATGCATCTGAAAATATGCCGATTTGTCTGTGGAGCTGTTCGTCTAATGAAAGGTCATTTTGGAACAAGACTATTAGATTTCGTGCAGGTTCAACGGGACATGTGCTGGCAGAGCCGATTTTGAGCGTTATAATTTCCAATTTCGGAATCACACTTGCTTTGCCCATAACTAGTAGGTTGGTTTTATCATCATTCAATTTAAGAAAGTTTGCTGCCTGAAAGTTATGTTCGGATGTCATCAATCAATACATGCAGATATGGGAGTTGAGACGAGACGTGCTGTAGCGAGAAGAGGGAAGCACGACTCCCTTCGCCTTCCAGTACTTTTTCTCTCGGAAGGAGTACGAACTGTGGAAAGAAGGGGAGCCTCGCCCCGAACGAATTAACGGGTGCCCTATCACTTCAAAGGGCACCGGCTGACCGACGTCTGTTGAGGTATGTGTTCCGAACTCTTCCATTAAGAGAAAGATAAACGACTGCAGTACAATGGCGGTTGATGAACAACCTCCCAATCGCCATTTCGGCATACCTTTGACGGCTCTCACGAACTTCAGCTGCTGCCGACCAATCGAGAGCAGTTGGCATTTTTTATCCCCCCCCCGGTGTTGGATAGTTTTAATCCAAATGTAATCACGATAAAACGACCGCATGTGCTACAAGTTAGTGACACTCTGCAACAATAATCTACCCAGGTAAATGGCCTGGGATCACCATGTTGACAGGACTCAGCAAGCAAGCTTCAATCTCCTAGCTGCCGTGTGAAAGCTCAAGCGCAAAAACTCAGATTTCAAACAAACAAACAAAGAACCTCCGAGACTTTCGACGGAGATCCCCCCACACAAGGTCTACCGTGGGAAAGGAATGAGCAGGGAGAGCTAGAGGCAACTGAGTGCAAGTGCAAGCGACCATCCTGCCTCGACAGTCCTCGGCGGAGCAACGAAGCATGTGTGGCGTTATCCAAGCAGTGATGGCAAGTACGACACCAACCAGCGGCCAGCTCGATTGCCTGCCACACGTGTCTGTCTTTCTGCAGAAATGAAAGTGAAAGTTAGGAAGTGACTGCATAGGCCAGTGGCCCTTCGCCTTCATGGAGGAATGTGAGTGATAGCGGAAGCTCTGAGCAGTCGGCTCGGTTTGGTCAGTTGAAGTTACGTTGCGCAAGGAGCCAGCAGCGAGCCACAGATCCGGAAGGAGCAGCTGCCCTATACACCATACACTGCTCACTGGGCCTGCAACAGCTCCCGAGGCATGACGATCGACCCTCGAAGGAGCAGGTCTCTCCATATGGCAAGTGGCGACGGTCGCGTGTTCTTGAAGCGCTTCTGGAGTTCCATGAGGTCTTCGTAGGTGTGATGCGTGAGCGGTATTCCCAGCTCTCTGTAAGGATTCAGTGACTTATTATAATCATAGTAATACTAGTGACATAACATCGCATGTAGCGCCACAGGAGAACTTACTCTCCCTGTAGGCACTCTACATATGCTGGAAAGGAAGCATATTCATCGGCTTTCGACGACGTTCGCACAATTTCAGCATCAAAGATCAAAGCAAAGGGACGAGCGTTAGAGCGAGATACGAGAGCCAAATACGTTTCCTGATATAAAGAGAACCGTATAGCCGTATCAAACCATTTTACAAGTCTTGGTAATCAACCGAGATCCCAAAACCACGATGCATGCACTTACAAGTTCTCATTGAAATAACGAGAGTCTAGTTTAGTGCATGCATTTGGAAAAGTGAGAGAGTTAAGATCTAGGATATGATTAGAAGAATTTTTCAATTGCTGGTTTATCAGAAAACCATGCTGGATGGTTTGTCTATTCCATCGCAACATCGATTTGTTGCATATTTTGGAACCTCGCCAAGCCTACGATTGTGCACATTCAGGATAACATGCCTCAAACTCCTGATGGTTGCTGAAAAAATGCCCGACACTTGTTGAGTTACAATTTTAGAGAGGAGGATAGGTTGTACCCAGGCTGGGTTCGGTTGGCTGGGGCCGGGCGGCTATAATGAGGGTTAGGGTCACCGGCTAGGCCGGGATCGGACCTATGGCATGAGTGGTGACTTGAGGCCACTGGGGCTCTTGGGTAGGAGAAGTTGGCCGAGTAAGTCGTGGTGTTGGAGGCTCCCGGTCTCGCCGAGTTACACACCTGGATTCGTGCAGGCGTGCTCCGGCGATGCTGCCGCGCACACAAGGGAACGAGTACCCAAAGCCCGAGTGGAGCTGGATAGCTTGCTCGTTGCTGAGACTTATGCATTCCCCGTGTTCGTGACCCCCCCCCCGTTTGTTGGCGTCTTTCGGTGGAAGCTCACGACTGTGGTAGTTGTCGATTCGGGCTAGCCAAGCAGTTACTCAGCCAGCCGGGTTTTGGATGGCATACGCTTGTACTGCTGGATTCGGAGATGGTACAACGACAGGACTGACAAGCCGACTGTCCAACTGACACGTTTGTTGGCGCTAAGATGAGTGTGTTTTGTTTAGGACCCTCCTTGTAGACTTGTTTAGTTCCCCTGTTGTTGTTGGCGCATGCGTTATTATAAAGAGGTTTAACCTGACTGCCTCTCGTCTTATCCTAGCTCGGCGGCATGGCGAGCGGCAGAGTGGCCGGAGTATGGCTGGTTTGGTGGGAACTTGCCTTTGACCCCTGGAACTCGGTAACAACGTAATGCATCTAGTAAATCCTACTTTGCAGTGCTCCGGGTGCCCTGCAAAGTAATGTTCATCGAGAATGTGGCTATGTAGATAGCCAGAAATTGTCCCAGACACTGCAATTGCAGGGTGACTGCTCATATTTATGCTCTTGGTAAAAAACTAAGGTGATCACCTGCATGATTTGTCACAAATATTGCTATCTCATGCAAATCCTATGCTTTGGTGAAATTTTATTGGCCAGCAATAAATGAAATACACTGAAATATCTTCGGCTGTATCTTGATTCATAGGCTGCACGGATTTCATTGGTCAGTGCTGTATTTATATAAATGAGGCCGCTTGATCAGCTAATCTTACCTAGTGGACCATCACGGGCCTTGTGGGCCATTGCGACCCAAGTTAAAGGCCCCACATAAACGAAGCAACAAGGGGGGATACATAAGTCAGGTAAATCTCACAAATATGGTCTGTTTGCATACAGCAGCCAGCTGGGATGGATCAGAGGATGACCCAGGATATATAAAAATATATAATTAATTTGTATAGCGCCCTAAGAGAACCTAATCTTTATTCAGGCGCTTCACATATGCCTCCAGGCTCGAGCCCACAACCTCAGCCAGACCTTGGTCGGGGCGAGCACCTTAACCGCTGGACCAAACCAGATGAGGCCTTTTACGGCAGGACTGGGGTCATCCTGAGAGCAGGCTTCTGTCGAGCCATGCTTGCCACAATGGTTCTCTTGCAACAGCACACAGTTCAGCTGCAACAGATGCCAAGAGAGAAAAGTCTGCTGGCTACAATATGTGCATTGAATACTGCTTGAGCTTTGAAGTATGCATATGACGGTGCATACTCACGGCAATGCACGTATATACACTCTAGGGCCAAATACCGATGCATCACCACACACGGGCATATAAGCAGAAGATAGTACAAGTGTGACTGGATGGTTTGCCATAATAGCAACTTGACGAGCAGGTTGTTTGCACCACAGAATGACCGATTTCTGATTTCCACTCTCGATGTCCTGAATGCTTGCTCCTGTGGTAATAAATTGCCTTTAATGGCCTAATCAAGCAAACGGACCCATAAGTATACAGTAAAAGCATGCCGTGAAGCTCATAGGCTAAAGCTGACCGTTAACATTGCATCTGCAACAAGCAAGTGCAAGTGTGTATGCATGTATACGTACCCTGTCTGTCTCCATGTCTTTGTTTCTCTGTGTCTCCCTGTCTTTGTCTCTATGTCTGTCTGTCTGTCTGTCTCTCTCTGTCTCTCTCTCTCTCTCTCTCTCTCTCTCTCTCTCTCTCTCTCTCTCTCTTCACTCTCCATCTCTCACTGTCTCTTTCACGTTTGCTTGTAACAGCAGCATATGACGGCACAGCGAGGGGCTCCCAACACTCCAGCAGGGTGGCGCGCCCCAAAGAGGCGACTGTGTGTGACACACAATGCTTGGCAGGATTGGGCATGGTCAAGGTTAAACCCACGGCAATAACTTTCAGACTGCTCCTGTGCTCAGCCCACCGAGAGCACTGGAAGCTTGGAAAGCATGGAAGGAAGAGAGGAAGGAAACACGTGAGCCAACTAAAGACACTTCACTCTCTCTCTAGTGACCCGGCTGGCGGCACGATGCTGAGACAAAGTGAGCAAGTGAAGATCAGCTGACTTCCACGTGTCTTCTACAGTGTCGGAAGAGCCTGGTGATGAGGAGTGGGTGGCCCGGAAGTGAGTGGCTTTCACCGTGCAATGAAGAGACATCCACTGCGATGAGGCAAAGTCTGACCGGTCTGACAAAGACTGACAAAAGTCTGACAAAGACTGACAAAGTCTGACGACACAAAGTCTGACCTGACTTTGCTGCTTTCGGCTGCTCTGAGCTCGAGCGCGCGCGGCGCGCAGCTGAGGCATAGAGGGAGCATCACATCCAACGAGCCATTCACGCACGTGTGGCTGAGGCATAGAGGCATATGCATACATCCAACGAGCAGGGTCAGCCAGCGATGGCGATAGCCATCGGACGAGTAAATGAACACGTGACGGACGTGATGGCCATTGCTGGGGGCAGTGGGGGGCAGGGAGATGGTGCACGGGTGCCCCACGTTCATGCATTCACGGCATATAGACGAGGACACGTACAAGCACGAAAGCGCACACATACAGGTGGCAGGCACGGGCAGGGCAAGAAGCCTACGCAAACGCACTGTTTGGGAACGACTTACTTGGACAAAAGGTTTCGAACGTTGTCGGCATACAGGCGAGCATCTTTCTTCTCCTCATCACTCGGATAGTACACCGGCAGGAACTCGATTTCGAGCGGTGTGTGAGGGTAGCTGAGATGAAACATGAACATCGTCACCCTGGAACAGCGAAAATACTGCTCTGCATTGGGTTCACGACTCCCGCGACACGAGACCGGCAGGGGCAACGGCAGGCAGGTCACGAGGCAGGGCACGAGCGGTGGAAAGGACTGGAGGCTACGACGAGCGACATGTCTCGTGCCGGAATCTGAATGAATCTGGCGGTGGTGCAACCCGCAGGGGGCCACAGCGGTGTGGAGTGCTTGCACTAGTGTTGCAGAAAGAGTTTCACGTGGTGCAGCATGTTCACAAGTAACGTCCACGCGTGCAATGGTGCGTTCCTGCAACCTGCCGAAGAAACTGCCCCTCTCCTAGTTCGGCAAAGGGATGGCACCTAAAGCATCCGAGTGGCTCAAGAGACTTGAACGTGCTAGGCCATAGAACGTGGCCACTGAAGCTTGCTAGCTCACGCGAGACTTCTGACACCGGAGGCACTACTGACCGACGCCGGAGGCAAGCCTTCAATACTCCACCATTCTCAGCTATAGCTGCCGACATGTAGTGCAGAGCGATGGACAGAGGGTACGCGCGAAAGTGAGAGACGAGACCAGCGATGTTCTGCAGCGATGTCCGAGCAGCTCCGAGACGAAAAAGTTCGAGGAGCTTCATGCTTGCGCTGCTGCACAAGTCCAGTTTTTTCCCACACAGATACTATGCTGGCTCAGCTCCTATTCATCTCAAATGGGCAACGATCAAACGGCAACGATCGCCTGCAAGCTGCATAACGGTGAAACGATGCCAAGAAGCTGGTTTCTGGCGGCTTCTGCAAGTTGGTTTCTTCGTCGTGCGAAGATCGGACATGCAGCTGCTTGCACAACAGTGCAAGGAACGCCGACGACGATCAAAGGATCGAGGCTGCTGCAGTGAGCACTACTGCCCCCTCAGCTTAATCTCGGCAGGCGTGGTGGCCACTCTTCATGAGTCTGACATTCTGCTGGCCCATTATTACGGCAGCATAAACCAAAACGTGCTTGCTTTGCGGCAGCCGGCAGCAGCAGCTGCAGCCCCAGCCTAAGCCAAGGCTCGTCAGTAATCACCTTTTAGAAGCCAGAGGCTAAGGTAAATACCACGGCTAGATCTTTTAGCAAGCAACTGAACAAGCGAGGCAAAGAGAACATCAGGTTCAGCCGAGACGACTCGGAACTAAGGCCAGGCTGAATGTACTAGGGTGCAGTAGCAATGTTGCAATGCTCGCATTGACTGCATATTCATGGTAGCAAGCGCGTGATCACTGGACACACAGTTAGCGAGCAGTCTCGAGAGCAAAGAAACAGTGAAGAGACTGCAGGCTGTACCTGATCGATTACTGATTGGCAGACTCTGGTCCAACCTCATCTGTCACTAGGACACCCTGCGACAAATGCTGCTGCTGGTGTCAACCAGGACTAAGCTAAGATGAGGTTACACCGTGACCCCCATTCCGGAGGAGGTCACGGGAACCCTTGAAGGGGCTCGGACGTGACCTGCCGTAGCTGCTGCCCGGTAACGAACGCCCGTTCAGGTGGGTCCATTCAAAGAGAGGCCACCGGGCTTCTACCTGTTCCCTCTACTCTACACCTGTGCACTGTCGTGGCCAGTGAGAAATCAGCTAGGCTGGCAGCCGTCGAGTATGCTGACAGCCGTCGTCAGCAGCGAGTCATTCTCTTGCATGTCTATCACTTATACCTATAACTTCGCCTGCACTGTCGAACTTTGGAGTCAAGACACACGAGAACTTGAGAGTCTATGTCATCAGTTTTGACCTGCAAGGGGCAGGGAACTATACCCATAATTGTCCACTAACCGTATTTGCATATTTGCATGCTGACCCTCTGTCACGCCACACGCTTCTAACCATGTTATGCACGATGACATTGAGTATGCTACCACTAACCGTTCGATCACGATTCCTTTGCAGCATATGTAAAGAGCCCAGACAGAGATCAAGTTCTCTGAGGGTGCTATACAAATGAAATATTACCGAGTCTCACCGAGGAACTAACCGAGCGGTCTGCTTCTTGGTGGCAGGTCGGAGACTTCTGAGGCAGCCGACCACTCACGAACATACACAAGAAGCAACAACGGATGCTGCCTTCATAGACGCTTTGCATGGGCAGACCACTCTGTGGGAATGCATGAGGTCGAATACAGGAGTTTATTGCTAAAGAAAGCTACCTATAGAAGGATGGCGGCTAAAGTTTGGATGACTGTTATACAAGAGTGCATAGGCGGCAACAGATAGGTGTCCACTGATGGTTGCTGCTTCATTTCCATTTGATGAAAACGTGAAACTTTACGACCCCGAAACTGGCGATATCTCTCGTGTTGCCATGCGAGAGCGAATGTTACAGCCACAGCCCAACAACGAAGCTAGTCTCGGCTCTCAATTGTACCCAGTGTGGACATGGCAGCTTCGACGCAAGCTCCTACATGAGACAAGTTCTCGGTTGTTTTGAGTCCGAATTTTTGCCCGCACAGGCGCCACTCAAGTCTAATAAGAGGCAAGCAGTAGAAAATGAATCGAGCACTTTGGCGAACGACCTAGCATGGAAGGATGAAGACTGGGGGACAGGATTGGTGGCTCTGTGAGCAGCCTAGGTACCAGATGCCGCATGGACACAGGAAAGATAAAATCGCCACTGACTGCTGAGGTGCAACTGGGACATTCAACCAAGATTCGGACAAAGCTTCGGCAAAATCAGGCCTCTACATACATTTGCTCTGATCGAAGAACCAGTGGTGTGGCGTTTCCCGAAGTCTTTTTGCCGTTTATGCACCTAACATGCAACATGAGGTTTGTTGGTTCTTGTCTCTAGTGAGTCATCCGATGAGTGCGAAGATAGAAGAACATTTACAGATATTACCAATGACGATCCGGTGCCATCACTAGCGAGTTACAATCACTGAAGAATTTTCGGTGCAACTCGGAAGCCCACACGAAGCCTGACAAACATAGACATAGAACTTAGACAGAGAGAGAGAGAGAGAGAGAGAGAGAGAGAGAGAGAGAGAGAGAGAGAGAGAGAGAGAGAGAGAGAGAGAGAGAGAGAGAGAGAAGAGAGAGAGAGAGAAAGAGAGAGAGAACCCGAGTGATGGGCCGACAGTGGCATGGATGATTTGCTCGGCAGACGACTCCCCACATCCAAAGTAACTACTCAATAGTTCTCAAGGCAGCAAAGAAGACCTGCAGGAGGCATGGCACGTCAATGAGAACCCCCAGCCTCGTGACAGCTAAGGACGAGCGCCCTTTACGTTTACGGCTCTGTTGCACACTACTTACAATCCCGGTCCGACGTTGATCCACGAAGAAAGGTCCTGAAAAAAATGTCGACGGAGTATGCAGACAATACTTGCTCCACTTTCCGCTGGTAGCGTGGCATAGTAGTTATAAGGAATTGAGCAAAACTTTGCCAAGAGAGAGCTGAGAGAGAGAGAGAGAGAGAGAGAGAGAGAGAGAGAGAGAGAGAGAGAGAGAGAGAGAGCACATGGTGAGTAGGCTTGCAAGCAGCTCAGGCCACGACGAAAGTATGTGGTGAGCACATACGGGCATGCACAGGCTTGTGCAAGCCGGGAGGCAGTAGAGCCAGTTCCTTTGCAAAGAGCTACCGCGAGATATGGCTCACCAGGCGACCGGGGTATCTGACGCACACTGGCTGGACAGGCACTCCTGGCATGAAGGCACCTGCAACCAGTGGGAACGTCATGAGAGCACGTGACGTCATGGGAATACGTGACGTCACAGAAACACGTAACGCGGTCAAGTCGGTCATACTTCCTACCGTCACGCGCCCCTGGCATGCTGGCCAGACTGAGGGAATGCCAGCCTATGGACGGACTTACAGCTGCAAGGGACTGCATTTATTTGTTCACGGGCTGCTTGCAAGCCTCCACAAAATGCTACCATTGGCTGAGACCAGCGGCAGGCCAGTGGTCAGAGTGCTCCAGCAATGCCAAACATAAGGCAATAAATACTAGCCTGGATGCAGAAACAAGAATCAACATTGAAATGCCACCACACAGTGGTAGCACTCGTTTACTAGTGCCTGCCGATTTTGTGTGCATTATGCGTGGGTGCAGTGTGAGGGTGTGTGTGTGTGTGTGTGTGTGTGTGTGTGTGTGTGTGTGTGTGTGTGTGTGTGTGTGTGTGTGTGTGTGTGTGTGTGTGTGTGTGTGTGTGTGTGTGTGTGTGTGTGTGTGTGTGACACATAAGCGTGTTTGCATGTGCTCGAGCACTTGCTCGTGCCAGTCCGGGTGAGCTGAGCCGACAAGAGGCTAATGTAATGTATCTCCGTCAGTAACTCCACAAAGTCATAAAGACCATGTGGGTGTTACGCAGAAGAGTTTTTGTATAGCGCACTCACAGCCTAAGCGGCTTTCGGTACACATTCGGTACCCAACAGACTTCGTCTCACGCAACAAAGAGAAAGTGGGAAGCATAGCAGAGTCAGGAGAGCAGTTGAGGTAGAGAGTAACATAGAAGTAGCAGCTCAGGACCGCTGAAAAAGATGTGCCATAGTCGGCAGTTGGAGAGTAGTTGTCGTTGCGTAAGAATTGTGGAAGCGAGTTCCACAGTCTAGGACCTGCAGAGCTAAAGCTTCTGTCGCCAACTGTCTTTAAGCGGAGGAATGGGACAGCTAATTTATTGTCCACACAGGACCTGAGGGCGCGAACAGGCTGAAACTAATGCAGCAGTTCAGCTAGGTACGAAGGAGCCAAGCCATGGCGGGCCTTGTGGGTCAGCATAAGAACTTTATTAGGTGCATCAGCCAGTCAGAAGGCCCATTCAGGACACAAAGCCTATCCGGAGGGGATGGGTCAAAGAAAGGTCACAGAAGAGAGGGAGAGAGAGAGACGGTGAGAGAGAGACAGAGAGAAAGAGAGAGAGAGAGAGAGAGAGAGAGAGAGAGAGAGAGAGAGAGAGAGAGAGAGAGAGAGAGAGAGAGAGAGAGACAGAGAGAGACACAGAGAGACAGAGAGAGAGACAGAGAGCAGTTTCATATACGCCAGACTGAGCACACACTGACAGACTCGTGTGCCGTGTCAATAGAACCCTCACGTCTTGCACTCCCCTGCACCCTTCGATTCAAGGAGGGATGTCTCATAAATCTCGAGGATTGATGCAAAGCACCCGACCACCTAACAAGCCCAACGAGTGGCTCACACTGGGCCTCACACTGGGCAGCCGAGGCCACGACTACTAGCATCCATAATGTCTGCAATTGCACAGACACAAAGTGGATGCTATGCTGAAGAGTCTACTCAAGAGCTAAGCAGCTCTCCTCGTTTGCATTGGCCACAGCCGACAGACTCGGGCAACCAATGAAAAAGTAGAAGCATAGCTGAGGCCATTGAGGAAGTGGGTAGCATTGAAGTAGCATCGCCGGACGACTAGAGAAAATGTGCCAGAGTCGGCAGCATGAGAGAAGGTATCGTTGCACAAGGATAGTGGTAGTGAATTTTACAGTCCAGGAACGACGAGCTTGGCCATGTAGCATGGCGCTCCCTCCCGGCATGGCGCTCCCTCCCGGCATGGCGCTCCCTCCCGGCATGGCGCTCCCTCCCGGCATGGCGCTCCCTCCCGGCATGGCGCTCCCTCCCGGCATGGCGCTCCCTCCCGGCATGGCGCTCCCTCCCGGCATGGCGCTCCCTCCCGGCATGGCGCTCCCTCCCGGCATGGCGCTCCCTCCCGGCATGGCGGTCCCTCCCGGCATGGCGCTCCCTCCCGGCATGGCGCTCCCTCCCGGCATGGCGCTCCCTCCCGGCATGGCGCTCCTTCTTAGCATGGCGCTCCTTCTTAGCATGGCGCTCCTTCTTAGCATGGCGCTCCTTCTTAGCATGGCGCTCCTTCTTAGCATGGCGCTCCTTCTTAGCATGGCGCTCCTTCTTAGCATGGCGCTCCTTCTTAGCATGGCGCTCCTTCTTAGCATGGCGCTCCTTCTTAGCATGGCGCTCCTTCTTAGCATGGCGCTCCTTCTTAGCATGGCGCTCCTTCTTAGCATGCCGCTCTTTCTTAGCATGCCGCTCTTTCTTAGCATGCCGCTCTTTCTTAGCATGCCGCTCTTTCTTAGCATGCCGCTCTTTCTTAGCATGCTGGGGAGTCTCTCAGCACTGGCTAGACATGTGACTCTTGTAGGAGAACGGGAGCTTTCTGGAGCAAGCAGCATAACTTCGAAAGAGCCGAGGGAAGTGGGCGTATATAAGTGATAGTATTTCTGGCAGCAGGGGCTGCAGTAGCAGAAGCATTCGTTGTATCACCATCACCGTCCTTGCCGATGGTATTCTCGAAAGCGTCAGCACTGCTCTTCACAAACTACTTATCATGTAGCCAGAAGTTAGAGGTACTAAAAAGTTGGCTGTAGTTCCTACTCGCAGCCAGCCACTTTTCGGCAGCAACTCAGTGCTTCCAGAGCGATTACCTCATCCGACCCACGACGTGTAGCAAGGAATGGCATAGAATCATCAGCAACACCCAAGCAGCCTCTTCTACACGAGCAGAGGACCACTGCTGCACCAGGTCAGTCATCAGCAGCCGACCATGTGAACAGGCAGGTATTTAAGGCGTTTCTGACAGACTGAGGTGCTCCTTAAATAAATGATTACTAGCTGATTTAACTGCCTCTTCGGCATAGCGATTGAAAAGCATGCAAGGCTATCGCCACCGCTTGCAGCGGCAATAAAAGATTGCCCACGGCAGGATTCGAACCCACGTCCCGATGTCGTGAAAAGCAACTGCCTTACCTCTGCAGTCTGACCTAACGGAGCTGCTACCAGGGACGACAGCTACCTGTTGAACGTTCGAGAACAAGACTGGGCAAGCAATGCAAGCAGCAGAGGCCCAAAATTACTCCCACCCATGGACGAATTCGGCCGACTTCGATAAATGCCACTCATGTGCCTGGACAAACCAACGCCTGACTGCACATTATCTACTCTGGTAACTTCTGGCAAAGGCGATCGATGCTGACTGATGGTCAGCAACGTTTCTGCAGAACGTACCGTTATGCACACGAATTATAAATATTGCCTATTCACCACAGGCTTCTCAATAAAAAACAAAACAGAAATATTAACTGATTTAACAGTCTCATTTGTATAGGGGCAGAAGAGCTTTAACGGTTTTTGAAATCACTTGCAGTTGGCAGTAAAAGATCGCCCAAATACAGGTTTGATAGAGCAAACTCCCCTCCTATAGAACGTCCATTCGATGACATTGTTTATTGCGACCAGGACCCTCTGCTTCTGCTGCACAGGAAAGTTCTTTGACTGGTCGCTTCCGGCGTTTGCATCGAAAAACCCATACGAAAGAGAAAGGAAATTGCCGATCGTAGCCCGAGCGTCCCACACAGCTGCAAGCTGCTCTTGTTCACCATTCGTACCTTCTCGGTTAATTGTAGGCCACTTGACAGCCTCGACCTTCATTCAAGAAGTTCAGAACTTCAAGCATTGCTACACCCGACCATAACATCATGCACCGTGCCTTTTCACGATTTCGTAGACTGCCCTGAGCATTTGGAAGAGTGTCACAGATGCTCTTCTACAGGACGTATTAGTCGGTTCAACACTTGCACTTTATTTAGAGGATAACATCTCAAATACAAGGTTCTGCATGCATGCCAAGCTTGATATGAACTGGTGTGGATGAAAGCCTCTAAAATACTACTGGACACCTCTTGTCATTTCATTTGCTCCTTTTGTTTACAAACGGGAACGCATCATGCTCCGAGTGCATGCCAAAAATATATCGCGACTTTTGCACATCTGTCGGCTGTAGATAAGAGCCACAGACACACGCACCGGCTAACGGGATTTCTTTCAAGGTGAATACACTCGAAGTGGACGTGCTGTACATGTGCAGAGGATTAAACTAGGTAAGCCACGTTTACGATGGTGCATTTTGACCATAACAACTTTCGGCAGTGCGAGAATAGCAAATGTTCTACTGAGCCTTTCTCCTCTAACTCTATTAGCATCTTCAAGTCGTCTGATCTCCAAGTTACTCTTGTACATTAGGATTAATAAAACCTGTTTATTGCAAGACATTGTACTGTATTGTTTTTAAAACAATATTCGTAATTTATAAGTACATTTTTTAATTTAAAAACGTGACAACAAATTGCAGTGTTTTTTGGGGTCGGGAACAGATTAATGGCATTTCAATCCGTTTCAATGGGGGAAAATTGATATGACATACGAGTAATTTGATTTACGAGCTCCGGCACGGAACAAGTTAAACTCATAAGCCGATGAACCACTGTAATGCTTTTGTATAGCGCCCTAAGAGAACTTAATCTCTATTCATGGGATTTCACAAGTGCCACGGAGTTCGAGCCAATGACCTTGGCCAGACCTTGGTCGGGGCGAGGTAATGGGCTCAAATAAAACAACGCTAACAAATAGCACATCAAACAGCATCAAAGGACTAGCTCAGGTGAAGCCCTCCGATGTTGTTTTTGCTCGTCTGTTGGCCCTCTTGGGTACCACCTCGTCATTCTAGCTAGCTGATTTGACAGCCTCTTCTGTATAGCGACAGAAGAGCCTTTACGGCTATCACTATCGCTTGCCGCCACGATAAACGATCGCCCACCGAAGGATTCGAACCCACGACCTCGGGACCAAGGTCGTAAAAAGCAACCACCTTATTCTACACCAGAGCCCCCTGTGAGTGTCTGCCGACGTCCAATGTAAGGTCTTTCTGCGATGGATGTTCACCCAGAGCTAGGGGCACAGGTGGATGTTCATTGCATTCTCACACATTAATGCATGGCAAGGTAATCATAATAGTAATAAATCCTAGCTGATAAAACAGCCTCTTTTTGTATAGCGACATAAGAGCCTTTATGGCTATCTCCACCACTTGCAGTGACGATAAAGAATCGCTCACTGCAGGAATCAAACGCAGGACCTCGGGACCTCGGTCGTGATGGCAAACACCTTACCTAGTGTGCCATCACGGCTCACTAGTAGCACCAATAGTAATAATATAGCGTATGTAGATCGCCCTGAGAAATTTAATCTCATTCTAAGCATTTGACATATGCTGTACAGGAAGCATGTCAAAATGTAAGTGATAACATGCACAGCATTAGCATTGCTGTTCTGTACATATAGAACCTGTACAATATAGAGTTGTATAATACAGAGTTGCATAACACAACCCCCAAAATCAACCGCACATGTATAATATAACAACTTCAGATAACCTATACTGGCTATTGGACCCAGTCATGCGCGGTCTGATTGGCTGAGCCGATGACCCATTCCGGCTCTCTATGCTTCTTCACGAAACCTGCTGTCTACCGGGGAGGAGGAGCTGGTAGCCATATTGTACTCACTGGTGCTGTTCATCATGGGCCCGAAGAAAGACCAAATGAGGACGAGTCAGACGAGGACACATCTAATTTTAACAGCATCAAAGTCAGCATGGATATCAGCATGCATATCGACGATGGCGACCTGTTCCTGGAGCTCCAATGGTGCTCCAATAGTGCCAGGATGCATTGCTTGAATAAACGAACGAAGCACATCGAGAGGAATAGCAATACCGCTGCGTGCACGATAATTTTTCATGGATATGTATGATTGCATTGAACAAGGTGCATTGCACATACGGTATAATACAAGACCGAATGAGAAACATCATTTATACTGGACACAAATGACAATGGGCATGGACCGAGCGAATGCTGTAAGACATAGGTGTATGTTTAGCTTCTGTCTAAACACTGTCAACTTAGGGCATGTCTCAAGGTCAGTCGGAAGTGAGTTCCAGGCTTTGGGAGCATAAAGGCACGGTCTCCAGAGGATTTGAGGTTGAATCGAGGCACAGCTAAACGACTTGAGTCAGAAGAGTGGCAGGAACAATGCCTGGCTTGAAATGCATGTGCAAGCACGCTCAGGCATGAACACATGCAGTGAAGAGAAGATTGGCCAGGAAAACCACAGCAAGCAAACTGAAGATAACTAGTTAGTTACAGATAGCTCAAGCGAGCAACTAGGGCTCACACAGCCCAAGGAACAAGCAGCTGGCACAGGCGATGCTGGTCATAGCGTGTACGCACCTGTCTTGAATGGCAGCAGGCACTTCCGATTGGTACACGTGCCTTCCGGGAAGACGACCAGCTGCGGCCATTTGCCACCAGAGCAGGCCCGCCTCTGGACCTCCCGGACGGCTAACTGCCTCGAGTTCGGGTCGGAGCGTGAGACGAACACGGACTCATTCACGCGAAAAATTTCTACAAAAGAAGAGTGACAGCAGTGTCCCAGAGCTCTGAGTTGTAGCTGAAGTTAAGAGAAGGTGAGGTATTCCTGCAGCCACACAGCAGCAACTTTTTTTTTTGCAAAAATGCTTTTAAAAGTCGGCAAGAACGGCCGAGGAGTGGACGTTCCTGCGAGCACTACCAGTTTCATCGGCCGATAGATCCAAATATGCTGGGCAAAAATCTCTAAAAACATTGGTGAAAGTCGTTCGTCCGTTGAACAGCAAGCCACAAAAATTGTCGCTCCAGCTGCATTCAAATTAGCAAAAGCGAGACCCTTAACAGCCGCTGTCTGCAAAACAGCCCCTTTCACAGCCCCTTTTATAGCTTAGTGAGTGTAGTTCGATTACATGTAGACCGGTACAGCTCCTCTGCTAAACTGCTGGCGAGCAGCTGTTGGGAGCATCATCGATATGGGCCGGTGCACAGCTGTGGTCTGCCTATGATGTGGTGGTGTGGACACAGGCCGGTAGCCCACTGGTGAACAGATGGTGGATTCACCATCAGGGTCGGCCGGTGCACAGCTGTGATCTGCCTCGGATGAATCATCGGGGTCGGCGAGTGCAGTCGTGGTAGAGAAAAGGAAAATCGAGTGGCAGAAGGGGCGAAGGGAGTCGTACTTCCCTCTGCTCCGTGCATCTTAAAACAAACTGTTGGTGTTGGTCATCGGCTGGCTTTCTGTGCGCCTTGAGAACCAAGCTAATTGCATTCGCCGGTAACCGGGTCCACGGTTACCACTTAAACCGGCGGGCATGTGTGGTCACGTGACTATAACACCCCTCTTAGATGCCATTCAGAACTTATATTTGGACCATTTCATCATCGACGATGCCTTGACCAATGATGACCTATAGTAGCCTCGTGCCTTATTGACCCGTTGGGACAATATCAACCGTTGGTACCCGACCGGAACATGCTGCTAGTGGCCCAGCTTTCTGAGGGTACAAGAGAGGTTTTGATGTCGCCACGCAAAGATGGCCATTAAAACTTAGAGGCGGCTTAAAATATTAGGAGCATTATTGGGTAATATCTGGACTCCGGTAGTGGAGAGGCACTGCATTAGCTTGGGTCACCTTCGAGTAACTTCTCCGAGGAAGGACCTGCTCCTCAAAGCATGGTTCTGAAGGACAGGTTTGCCATTGCTAAAATGCAATGCCAGAGTCTCTGCCAAGCTTGCGAACGGTCGTAAGACAAAACACCATGACCAGACGGCTTAATAAACTAAGACTGAACGCACCAGTGGCTAAGTGCAAGCCATTGTTGACTGCACAGCACAAAAAAGCAAGGCTGGATTTCGCTTGCAGATCCCTGCATTGGACAGCTGCCCAGTGAAGCAAAATAATATAGACTGATGAGTCTTAATTATATCTCTTTGGATGCAATCAAAAGAAGAAATTCGTTTGCCGGAAGTGAGTGAAGTGCACATGGATGTTTGTCTAAAAAGAAAACAATGAAATTTGGTGGTGTAAGTATAGTGGTGTGGGGGTCGCTTCTCAACTTCCAGTGTTGGGCGTCCGCACAGAATTAAAAGAATTATGAATCAAAATGTCTCTTTGTCAACACTGTGCAGAATGTTGGCTTGCCATCTGCAGAATATTGGCTTGCAATCTGCAGAATTTTGGCTTGCCATCCATCTGCAGAATTTTGGCTTGGCATCTGCTTATGCTCAATCGGGCTCGATTTCTCTAGGCAGCATGACAACTATCCAATGCACACTGCTGTAGCGGTTAAACAGTTTTTCACGAATCTTGCTGACTTCGAGCCAATTTGGGTTAGCAAGTGGCCAAGCCAAAGCTTGGTCTCGAACCCAACAGAACATCTGTGGGACAAATTCAAACGAACTTAAAGGTTCAGAGTTCTCCAGCGCATGGAACCTGATGACTTTTTGAGTTTTGAAGGATTTCTGGGCATCGATGCCTCCAGAAACATCCCGAAGCTAGTAAAGTTAATACCGAGATGACTCTTTGAAGTTATCAAAAATCATGTTGCCTCGTCAAATTATTGACTGTACCCAGGAAATTGCATGTTCATGATGTATTTCTTAGCTTTTCTGCAAAATAAAAAACTGCTTCAGAATTAGATCAAATCTAAATCTTAAATAAATAAATAAATCCAAGCTGAATAAACAGCCTTTTTTGTATAGCGACAGAAGAGCCTTTACGGCTATCACCACCGCTTGCAGTGGCGATAAGGGATCGCCCCCCCCCCCGCAGGAATCGAACCCAAGACCTCGGGACCGTGGTCGTGAAAGTAACCGAAGTACCCAGTGTTCCATCACGGCTCACCATCTAGTGAGCTTTTGAGCAAAATAGTGAGCTGCTAGGAGATGCGTAGAAACTTTTGGAGAGCAGTGTACACAGCAAACCTTGCAGCAAGCCAGGAGACTTCTCAGCTTCTCTTTCAGCGAGATCGTCAAGATCAGAGAGTCGATCGCTAAAGTAAATCCTCACTAGGAGTGCCTTGCGCAAGGTCTACTTTGGAGCGATTCTCTGCTGATTTCATTATAAATTTCATCACCTAACCTAAGAAAACTACTTGCCCTCAGAACCTCATACCTATTGTTCTCTGTCTAGATTTGCTGCTGCCCATCATAAATAATATAGTAAACATAACCGAAACCTCAGATTTTGTCCCTGCATTCTTCATAGAGATTGCTTTTCCGGGCCAATTGTGAAGAAGTCAATACTAGACCAAGTGAACTCAAGGAACGTCCGGCCAGTCTCCCAGCTGCCATTTCTGTCACAGATGCTAAATAGACTAGCAGAAGAACCGGCTTAAATGCCTAAATCAAATCATAAAGTGTAACAAGCAAGTTACATTTAAGTTTTGTGCCTAAACCACTCCACCAAGTTAGCAAGTGAGCGTATAACGAGCTTTGTATTGTACAAGAACATGGACGAAGGTATGTACACACACACACACACACACACACACACACACACACACACACACACACACACACACACACACACACACACACACTCACAAACAAACAAACACACACATTCACACATCTGTGCATCCATTATTTAATGGATCGTCGTAAGTGCATTTTGGCCTTCCATCCTCAGTTTCTCAGTTCTCCTGCTTGTGCTAAAGTTGTATCATGTTCTTGCATTGGAATGCAATAAAGACGGTGCCGGTAGGCTCGTCTATCGAGGATAATAATAATAATAATGTACTTGATAAAGCGCCCTCAGAGAACTTAATCTCTTTCTAGGCGCTTTACATTTGCTGCAATGGGAAATGCAATTAAATGGTAAGTAAAATCATGCTTGAAAAACAAACAAAATGAATAACATGGTTAGGGGTGACATGCACAGGGTCAGCATGCAAATGTGGTTAGTGGCAGCATGCACAGTGGCAGCACGCATAAGCACGTGAAGGACGAATCACAGGGACCCACTAAATGCTGTCCTAAATAGGTGTGTTTTTAAGTTCCTTTTAAATGTGGTAGGTCAGGGGATGTTCTGACGCAGGTCGGGAGGGAGTTCCAGGCTTTGGGACCATACGAATTAAATGCACGGTCTCCAAAGGATTTGAGGTTTGTAAAAGAATGTAAGAGAAGTAAACAATGAGCATTCAATTCAGCAGCAAAAGATGCATCGGTTTTCCTGCTTTCGGCTTTATCTTCGCCCTAGTGAGCTCTTCTTTTGTTCAGCGTGCTTGCAAGCTTACCTGTGGATGGATA
>WPIO01000133.1:467500-622500 GCA_009760855.2 Cristatella mucedo | reverse complement strand
CCGGTCGGATTTCGACTAGCGACCGACTGCACTGACCCCCCCCCAGCAGCAGCCATTGCCCCGGGCATCCGGCTGCACAGAGATGATTTGGAAGGGATGCTTTCTTGTCAAGCACGGCTCCGGCTAGCCTGGTGTGCTAGCAAAGGCTGCACTTTTTGGCAGGCATGCATTGGCAGATACCTACATACCTACCTGTAGGTAGGTGCCTGCAGGCAGAGTGCCCTTAGCCGGTGGCCTTAGCCGAGTGCCAGTAGCAGTGCTGGCTGACACAAGTGGAAAACATGACTCGAGGAAGGTCAGCAGGGCAAGTGCCGTCCCTGCTCGTTCTGCAGAAGCTGGCAAGGATTTTTCAGCAGCTCGGGTGGGCAAGGGGGCATCAAAGACCAGCAGGCCACATCAGAAGCAGAGGTTGCAGTGTAACAGCCCTCCTGCCCCCCCCCAGGGTGGCGCCCCGAGGCATATGTGAAGAACCCGAATAGAGTTAAGTTAAGCTAGGTTTAATTAAGTTCTCTTGGAGTGTTATACAAATACAAATTAATTATATATATATATATATATATACACACACACACACACACACACACATATATATATATATATATATATAAATATATATATATATACATATATATATATATATATATATATATATATATATATATATATATATATACATATACATGCTTCGCCGGCAGAACAAAGGAGGGGGAGGAGGGGGGCTGAATGTGCCTTCACCGAAACTCTACACGTGCTCATTACTCGGCAGTCTTTTGTCGTTTGTGAAGATGGCAGCCTCTAGAGAGTCTAAAATATTTGGCCCAACGAGATGGAGCTGGAACGTGGGCCAAAGCGAGATCCAAGGCAAGTTGCTATGGGCCGATCTTGGCACCCGGTTGTTATTAGGAGTGCTGCCAATTAGCGGCTCATTAATCACTCGGGAATGCGAGCTCTAATACACAGCTCTAATGCAAAACTCTGTGCAGACACGAGCATGCTCGATGCCAAAGAAAAACAGCATTAACATTAGTGCTACTACGACAACAACAACAATTGCTACTATTACGACTACCACCCCTGCTACTACTACTACTACTAATACTGCAACAGTAACTACTACTACCTATGGCACTACTACCACTACTACCACTACTACCACTACTACCACTACTACCACTACTACCACTACTACCACTACTACCACTACTACCACTACTACCACTACTACCACTACTACCACTACTACGACGACGACGGCGACGACGACTAACAATGATAGCAACAGGAGAAGGTCATCTGTACAGCACTCTAAGAGAACTTGATCTCTATCCAGGCACTTCATGATTCTCCGCTAGAGGTACAATAGCCAAGGGTTAGTCATCAAGCAGGCAAAAGCAAGCAAGCGCCCTGCTTACACTGGCTAAAGCAAACAGGCTAAAGCAATCAAGCATGCTAAAGCAAACACGAGGACTCTCATAGCCACAGGTTGCTCGGCAGCATGGTAAAGTACATGCACTCAGGCATGCACAGCTAAGCACCCAAAGCGAAACGGAACCAAAAAATGGCAAGTTCGCTGGGGCAAAACAAAAGCTGACGAAATGCGTCTTCTGCTAAAACTTAAAAAAAGATGTAATTACAGCTAGCCACTATTGCCAGACACACGAGTTCCAGACTTTCGGTGCTGAATATCAGCTGACGGTCGCATGGCCAAAAAGACTTCAATATAACGTGAGGGACGGTGAGTTGACCCGATACTGAGGAGCAAGCTGTGCCCGAGAGCACACGTGACGGGAGGAAGAGCAGCAATGATTTCGGAGGATAGGTCAAGGCCGGTGCAAGCTTGTGAAGCCCCAGACTGAGTATCTTGGAAGTCTGAGTCGACGCTTGGTAGGGAGCTAGTGCCGCTCGGGGAGAAGCTGTGGCAGCAACAGCATCGACGACAGACCGGAAGTGCTGGTTTGACTGAGTTTTACACGAATTGCATCCGATCAAGGGCGCAGGCCGAGAGTCCCGAATGGTGGGCATTGCGATATGATCTTGGCGGCGATGTCTCAAGCGAATGAGCTAGTCTGACTGTCACACTCGTGGGAACCCATCGAAGCTCTGACTGCAGCTGAAGCTGCTCGAGGCTCGTGGCCGAGTTAGGCGAGTTGCCTCCAGCATTTCGCCCGAACGCGAGCGATCGAACCCTTCGACTAAGCCGTCGACAGAAGCACTGATACGAGAGGCACCATCACATCAGCCAGTCGTCAGTTGAGCTCGTCAGCCCAAGACTGAAGTACTCGGTAGCTCAGAAATTCACCAGGAGGCTTCTACAGTTAATGCTGAATACCGCCGGCTGGCTAGCTTCTAAATCCAACAGAATGAGTCTCAGCCTCCACTGATGAAGAACGACTCCGATGGCTCACGGTGATTAGCAGATTAACAAGCAAAACTGTCACTTGAACCCACTAATTCCCACCCAATGCTTGGCTCGTTCCTACCTAGTGGAACGTCTGCACCAGTTTCAGCTGAAATACGCCCTCAGATCTACCCAGGACAGTGCGTTTGCTCTAGGGGTCCTGGATGGCCGAGCACTCTTCCACAGTTCTTGTTCAAAGACAATATCGTCTCTCCTGCTGCCGACGGCTGCACCTCCTCTGCAGCCATTTCAAACAGCTAGTTCCACACTTGCTTTGGTAGAATGAGGTGGAGTCTGTCTGCTAACGTACAAAGTTCGAGTGGGCGACGGACAACGTCTCAGCGGAACGCCTGCCTGCCGAAGCTTTGTGGCCATATGCAGAGTTACAGACGGATGTGCACATCGCATACCCGTCATAGATACGATCACACTGCCTGCTCACCACCCATTAAAATCTTTTTTTTTTGTGGAGCAGAATTCACTAGGTCGAGCCGTGCAGCCTACGAACTCAAGTGACCGTGTCGCTGCATCACGAAGTAGCACGAGGAGCATTAACACCGGCACTTTTCTGCTCCTTCGACAGCCTGGAGTAGATATTAGCTATAATACTAATTAATGACAACATTTTTGCATTTGACCGTGCAGCCGGACTCGTCTGTCTTAAACGAAGCAACTACCACGTCACACCACTTCTCACCGAGCTGCACTGGCTCTCCATCAACCACCGTAGGGGCCATGTGGCTCCGTCACTCACTTTTAGGTCCCTTCATTGTGCTATCTATTACTGTCAATATATCGGAAACAATTCTTGTAATAATTGGGGATAAATGGGTGGATTTTTGGTGACCTACTAAATTTCATGTTGGGCGAACAGTGCTGTTAGTCGCCGAATGGCCGCGAGTCGCAATCTTTTGGAGCACATGAACAGAGGGTTCAAAGCATTTGATGCCGGTCGGAGGAGGCAAAAAACTAAACCTAGCTAAGCTACCGGAAGCCCACAAGCCGGTGATGCGACAAGAGGCCTGGCGGCAGTAGTATTTTAGATCAGCATGAGCGAGCTAACGAAAGAAGGGACCTAGAAGTGAGCGACAGAATCTTTCAGTCGATGCCGCTTGATAATGAGCCAGTGCCGGGGTCGGTGGGGAATGGTGTAGAGTGCATTTGCTGCACAGTCGAAGACAGCCTAGCCTAGCTGCACCCCAGCTGCGGCACCGCAATTGGAGAAGTGCCGGAGTTGGGGGGGGGGGGCGACTGGCGGTCGCGGCAGGCTTCGCGGCGGCGCAGCCGCCGCGAAGCGAGTGGCTGCGTTAGCCGCTCCGGTTGCCGGGCAGCGGCCAGCATTGCGCCGCCGAGAGCATGTGGCAGCGACGACCCGTGGGGCAGAGGCCTGCCTAATGAGTCCTCGGCGGGTCGGCCGCAGGCGGCCGGTCGCCAATGGTGGCGGTGCGAACGCTCGGCCCCAAAGGGTGACTTACGAAGACAGCCTAGCCTAGCTGCATCAAATGTAAGCACATTATTGCTCAGGTAGGCAGTTCGAATATATATATATATATATATATATATATATATATATATCGTATATGTTATATGTGTATATGATATATAATGTATATATACTACCTGAATTAAAAGCCTCATTTGTATAGCGGCAGAAGAGCCTTTCGCTATCGTCACCGCTTGTAGTTGGCAATAAAGGATCGCTCACTGCAAGATTTCAACCAACGACCTCGGTCGTGAAGAGCGAATAGCGAGCAGCAGAACCACTTCTCATTTCTTACATGGCGCCCATTCAAAGCCACGACCGCTGACAGCTCTGGTCTAATGATTCGTTGAAAATCGGATCGACCTTGCGACCAATCAACTCTCGAGGGCTCACGGCAATGACGGCCGATCTGTCTATAGTGAAGAAGGAATATATAATAATAGTAATGCACTTGATAAAGCGCCCTCAGATAGCTCAATCTCCTAGGCATTTTACATTTGCTGCAAAGGAAACAAGATCGAATGGTGAGTGGTACCATGCTTGATAAAACAACATGAATAACATGGTTAGGGGTGACATGCACAGGGTCAGCATGCAAGTGGGGTTAGTGGCAGCATGCAACAGTGTCAGCATGCATGAGTGCATAAGGAATGAATCGCAGGAGTATATATAGGGAAGAAGTGGCCTCGCTCATCCTGAGTGGCTCACTGGGTATTTACTGCAGGCACTGGCACTGCTGCTGTCTTTGGACGTCCACTTCACTTCACCCCTCGCCTTCTCGTACAGCACCCAAACACTCCGATAATATATAACTCCAGCTGTGGAGGCGGAGCTTGGCATAGAGTCATTGGATTTTGCCACAAGGAGTTGACGAACGACCCCATTTTAGGAAAGCCAGGCTCTGGCTCGCAGCCGAAGGCACGTGACTCGGAGCTCTCGCGACGCTCTTTTTCGAAAGTCGCACGGCGAAAGTCCGAATGCGGAGTGCGTGGAGCTCCGGGACTCTTCGGAGCTAAGAAGAATGACATCGCTGGCAAATCTGAGGTAGCATCTCTGCTTTAAAGAAATTAACAGCCCCTTAGATGACGACCCCCCCTCCTGCGGGTGCGAACAACAAAGGCCTGCCGCTGTAAAAGCCTTTTGGGCTCATCTAAGCAAATTAAAAAAAATTACAATTGGGATAGGTCCTCTTTAACGAACGCCACGAACCTGCACGTTTTAACCAAGCACAGCAGCGCTGTATGCCTCACCCGCACCCACCCGATAAGCGTCGCTGGGCCGTTGGACTGGCGGGGTTGGACAAAGGAAGCATTCTCCGTGACCCACACGGCTCACTATTAGCTTCAGTACACGGCCGCCGTGTACTTTTAATTTAATCGCTGGCATGAATCCCCCAGCCCTCTGTAGCCAAAGGGAAGGGGCTGTGTGGCCGAGCCTCGGCCGCGAGGCGGCGGCAGCAGCCGCGGCCGCATGAGGCAAGGTCGCTCCGCGAACGCGCTGGGCACTCGCAGAGCGACCCGCTCTGCACTCGCTCGCTCTGCACGCACGCTGACCTCGCTCGCGACTCTGACCTCGCGACTCTGACCTCGCTGCGCGACTGCGTGCGAGTGTGCGCAAGACACCGCGAGCCCAACGAACTGTAGTGCCAGTCGGGTTAGCAATGAGCTCGCTTCAGCGGGCGTCCTGAGGGGGGGAGTGGGAGAGGAATTGAGGAGTGGGCGGGCGCGGAGGCAGGACTTCTCACGGCGCTCGCTGCGACGTGCGCTGGCCGCGTTTCTCTCGCTTTTTCGGGTAGAGCGCTCGCGCGCGGCAGCGACCTACCGACCCCGGCTGCGTCGCTGCGTCGCGCGAGACGCTGCGTTTTGCCAGCCGCCGACTTAAGCGGCGGCGGTCGAGCCGACGAACCGTCGCGCTGGCGTGGCGGCGGAGCGCGGGGCCAGCCAATGAGGAGGCGACGGACTTCCCGAGCTTGCGCACTGAGAAGCACCCAGGGCCAATGCGCGCACGCGCGCCCTTGCCAACGGACGACCGGACGAAGTGGTCCCAACAGCGCGGCGCGGCCGCAGCGCCGGCGACGACTAATTTCGCCAGTAGGGGCCCCACCCCCGCTGCGGCACCGCGATTGGAGAAGTGCCCCGCTAGTTGGGGCGGAATTGGGGGGGGGGGCCGACTGGCGGTCGCGGCAGGCTGCGGCGGCTGCGCCGCGAAGCGAGCGGCTGCGTTAGCCGCTCCGGTTGCCGGACAGCGGCCAGCATTTCGCCGCGAGCGCGAGGCAGCGACGACCCGTGGGGCAGAGGCCTGCCTAACGAGTCCTCGGCGGGTCGGCCGCGGGCGGTCGGTCGCCAATGGCGGCGGCGCGCACCCTCGGCCCCGACGCGCGACTTACGAGGAGTTACGCGGCTTACGAGGAGTCGGGTGCGCTCAGCGTTCCGGGGCATTCCGCGCTTACCGGACAGAGGCGCGGTCCGCCAGGAGGCCGTTCGCTAAACGTCGCCGCAGAGATGAACGCGACGCGCGTCGGTGGGTCGCCACTGGGTCGTCGGCCGAGGCGTGAGAGAGAGAGAGAGAGAGAGAGAAGCGAGCGAGCAAGCCGCCGCCGCCGCCACCGCCGCCGCGCGGGCTAGCCACCGCTGCCTAGCGCCTGCCAACCAGAGGTCGCAGTGGTTTCTTTCGTGGTGCACGCCCATCTAGGGGCTGGCTTTGGCGCACGAGTGGTTTTTTCGCCAGCGATACGTACGCGGCTCTGCTTTGATTGGTCACAACGACGCTGCGGTACCGTTGGTCAGCATTGCTGGTTTTACTTCAGCGTAACGCTGCTGAGCTGCATAAAAGGTAATTGTAGCGATCGCTAAGTGAGACTTGTGCACCACCACCAATGGCAGTGCAGCAGTCTAACCGTTGTCGTAACGCGCGGTACTAGGCTGATGGCCACCCCAACCCTGGCTAGCGAATAAGAGCGCAGCTGGCGCGAGCCAAAACACTGGCCAATCAGAGCGCAGCGCTCCTGCCAGTCGCAGACTGCAGGAATTCGCAGGCGAGGGTTACCTGTTAGAATTGACGCCTGGATGCCAGCTGGAAATATAACTTTGCCGAGCACTGTTTGGTAAGAGTGTTATGGAAAAACGTTTGCTATTTAGAAAGACGAAAACACTCACAAAAGCACGGACGGCGATCGAAGTTAACGCGAAGTTTACCGTAAGCCGAGGTAAAATTTACACGGCTTGCCGTTATCCCTACGAATTAAAACGAGAAAGTCCGCTCTTCCGCCACGCGGCAAGATGGCGTAGCGTTGTCTTTCGTGACCTGTAATTCCGGAGCCGGTGTCGGAGATCCAGTGCAGGCGCGCTTCAATTATGGGTTTTTTTAAACATGGCGAACGTTTCCTTCACATGTCGACGTCCTCTTCCTCTCTTCTACCGCTCACTGCCGCTGAGGTCACTGGGAGGCTTCCGTCACGCTGCAAAATGGCACAGCGTTGTCTTCCGCGACCAGTAACTCCGGCGCCAGAGAATCAGTGTCTGCACGTTTCAACTATGGGATTTTGGTTTAAACATTGCACTCCTTCGTCGAGTTTTAATGATTGAAGATGTTATCAACTTTTCTTTTTCTTGAAAGAATTTCCTTCACATATCGACGTCCACTTCCTCTCCTCCCTCTATCGCTCACTCCCGCCGGGGTTTTACGGAGGCCATTTGTGTTGGCGTCTTTGCCTTTTGTTCGGTTACTTCTAAATTTTATAGCTACTCTATTAGTGTTAGTGTTTGCTATTCGACGAGCAAGCGGCCGATGTCTAAATTTTGAAGTGGTAACGCGCGGCTTTTGTGACGATTGGAATGCTGAGACGGATATTGGGAAGTGCAGACCTGGGGAGTGCGTTTGTGATGGTCCGAAAAATTACGGGCCGTGCAGAGCGATAATAGGCATATGCCGCCAAGAGAGAGAGAGAGAGAGAGAGAGAGAGAGAGAGAGAGAGAGAGAGAGAGAGAGAGAGAGAGAGAGAGAGAGAGAGAGAGAGAGAGAGAGAGAGAGAGAGAGAGAGAGAGAGAGAGAGAGAGAGAGAGGGGGGAGAGAGCTTTGCCGCTTTGCGACTTCAACATGGAAACGGTACGCTTCCTTTAGCTCCCGGGCAAAGAGACACAGCGATCATCGAGCATAACAATAATGTATTTGAGATTGATGCCCTCAGAGAACTCAATCTCTTTCTAGGCACTTTATATTTGCTGCAAAGGAAGAACGATCGAATGGTTAGTGGTAGCATGCTCAATAAACAGCAAGACTAACACGGTTAGTGGTGACATGCGAAGACAACTAATCTCATACTGCCGACTATGGGGTAATCCTTTTCAGCGGTCCTGAGATGCTACTTCCATGCTACTCACTATCTCAACTGCTCTCCTGACTCTGCTATGCTTCCCACTTTCTCTTTGTTGCGTGAGACGAAGTCTGTTGGCTACCGGATGCGTACCGAAAGCCGCGTAGGCTGTGAGGGCGCTATACAAAACTCTCCTGCGTAACACCCACATGGTCTTTATGACTTTGTGGGGTTATAGACGGAGACACATTACATTATGTACAGGTTCGGCATGCAAGTTTCCTTGACAACGATGTATGCATGCTTCCATCGTTGAACTTATCAACTGGAAGTTTCTTGAAAGTTCCTCCACTTCCTTATTTGATCAACGCTGGTTTTCAGGACTATGCACACTTGCGCCGAAAATACGGCGGTCGATGCAATCAGCAAAGAACGCACCAAACAAATCCCGGGCTTGGCGTCGGTGTGTCGTAGCGCAGAAACGATAGTTGATGGGGAAAACGAGGTTGACATTCCTCCGGAGTATCTTAACACTCTCACCCCTTCCGGGCTCCCACCTCGCGAGCTCTCGCTCAAACCTGGCGCGTTCATTATGTTGTTGCGCAATTTAAACCCGGGGAAGGGGCTCTGCAACGGCACAAGTCCACAATAAATAAATAAATACTAGCTGATTTAACAGCCTTTTTATTGTATTGCGACAGAAGAGCCTTTACGGCTATCACCACCCCTTGCAGTGGCAATAACGGATCGCCCACCACAGGATTCGAACCCACGTGATGATATGAATTTTCCCTTTCCCGACATCGTCAAATCTTCTTCCAACCTCGGTTTCACCATCGGTTGTCAAAAAATTTCCCGATATCGCGAAAGGAAAAATTCTATCATCACTAAAATCAAATCGACATTAATTAGCATAAATATTTTTACCTTATATAGCAAATGTCTTCTCGAATAGGTCAAAGAAATTCTTTCTCTTTTGAATCTAGAAGATTAATGAACATTGATTTCAAACCATTAAGTAGAAAATACGTTGGAAAAAAAGGAAGACTAAACAAAGTTGGTTTCATAGAACCTGTTATTTCTGCTTGTGGAAATACTTTAACTTTTTCTTATAAAACAAAAAGAACATATGCAGACTTTGAGTCACTTAAAGAGTCTTTTAGATATCAAACAAATGAATTACTCAACAGAGTTAGAAGTTCATGGAGGTTTGTTAGAGTTCATTTTAAAATATCATTCGACATGAGAATGTTTAAAAATGGAGACATAGAAAGAAAAGGAGTGCAATCTAAATCAATGTTAACGATGGATAGTGAATCATCTAACTCAATATATGAAAAAGTAACGCTTTCTTTACGAACTAATTCTGAGATGTTAGTAGACAGAAATGTTGGTTCTGGATTGTTATTTATTGGTTATCATTCATTCTCGGTTGCTATTTCTAAATACATACCTCTAAGCGGTGGTACATACATTGAAACACCTGAATATCTTGTTCAGAAAAAGTGTGTAATTAATTTAAAAAATCTTAATGATGAGTTTTGCGCTTTGTGGTGTGTTTTAAGATCTCTAAACCCAGTAGAAAGAAATAAGTGGAAAATAAATGATTTAAAAACGATATTAGCTAATAATCACTCTAATCTTCTTAATGAGATAGAATGGCCTTTAATGGTTAAAGACGCTAATAAATTAGAGAAGGCGATGAATGTTGGTATAAATGTTTATATCACGTGTGCGGGTACAAAGAGTCGAGGGTTTCACCACTGAGAGTTGTAAAAAAATCAGATGAAAAAGAAGGTAGACATGTAAATCTTTTGCTAGTTGTTAAAGGTAAAAAAGAACATTATTCGTTGATTAGTAATTTTAATTCATTATGTAGACCACCAAACTCTGGAGGAAGACAGTATTATTGTCATAGATGCTTAAATAGATTCTTTGATAAAAAAAAAGTAGCTAATCATTTAAAAATATGTGAAAGTATGAACTCTGGAAGCACTGTTTATTTAATGCCACATGGTGATAGTAAGTTTATTAAGTTTGATTCTTTCAAACATCTTAATACATGCCCATACGTTTGTTATGCCGATTTTGAGTGAATAATTGAAAAACAAGAAAATTCTTCAACACACACACCATGTTCAGCTGCTTTTATCATAGTTGATTGGAAGGGGGAAGTTTTTGATAGGTTTATTAATGTTGGATCTGATTGTGTTGTTAAGCTTCTTCGAAGATTATTTGAATTATCAGATTTCTTGAAAAGCACATTGATTGAACATAGTGGAGAAAGTAAATGGATTGTTTAACTGAAAGTGAATTTGATGAATATGAAAATGCTTTATTCAGTTGGATGTGTAAAGAGCCATTCAATTCAAAAGTAAGTGATTTGAGAAAAGTTCACGATCACTGTCATCTGACAAATAAATATAGAGGCCCAGCACATCATATTTGTAACTTAAAAGCTGGAATTAACTGTAGAAGATGGCAACTTCCGGTTATATTTCACAACTTTAGAGGATATGACTCACACATAATTGTTAAAGCTCTTGAAAATTTTAGTGTTGAAGCACAACCAATAGCTAATAATCTTGAGAAGTATATGATGTTAAGGGTTAAAGATATTGTTTTTAAGGATAGTGCACAATTTATGCTTGGTTCATTAAATTTTATCGCATCAACAATGGGTAAAACTAATGATTGTTTTCCAATATCTAACAAAGTTTTAAGTGAACTTTATCCAAATAAAAATCTTAATATGCTAGCAACTAAAGGAGAATATCCTTACGAGTTCATGGATTCTTTTGAGAAGCTTTTCACTTCATCTCTTCCAAGTAAAGAGGACTTTTATTCAAGCGTTTGCATGACTGGTATATCCGATGAAAGTCATAAAAAAGCAGATGGTGTTTGGAAAGAGTTTGATTGTAAAAATATGTTAGAGTATCATAGTTTATATCTTCAAACAGACGTCTTATTACTTGCTGATTGTTTCGAAAGTTTTAGAAAAGGTTTGGTATCAAAACTAAAATTAGATCCTGCAAACTTTGTAACAACACCAAACTTCTCATGGAATTCAGTATTCTGGTTTTCAGGAGTAAAGATTGAGTTATTGTCTGATAGAGAGAATTATGACATGTTAAAAAAATCTATTCGTGGAGGAATATGTCAGGTTAGCAGTAGACTTGTTAAGGCAAATAATCCATTAGCCCCTGATTATGATAAGGATAAACCAATAACATGGATAACTTACCAAGACGCAACAAGTCTTTATCCTTATGCAATGATGGAACTTCTTCCACAAGGAAACATTGTTGAAATTTCAAATGAAGGGTGGGATATTGATAGAATTCTTAAGTTAGAGGACGAATCAGATACTGGTTACTTCTTTGTTGTTGATATTGAATACGATCCAAAAACTAAAGAGTATTACCATGATTTACACAACGAATATCCATTATGTGCTTCCAATAGAGTTGTTAATTGTAGTGAATATTCAAATTTTCAAAATAAGTTCAAAACAGGAGCAAGTAGTATTCCTAAGTTAATATGTGATTTTAAACCAAAAAAGGATTATCTTCTACATTATACATATTTAAAATTCTGTTTAACACATGGAATGATTTGTGTTGTAAAAAAGTTTTTAAGTTTAGTCAATCTAGATGGCTTAAACCTTATATTGAAATGTGTGCTGAAATGAAAGCATTAAATTCAAGTAAAAAGTTTTTAAGAAACCTTTGGAAACATATAATGAATTCATTCTATGGTAAAACCTGTGATGTTGAAAAAAGAGTTAAAGCTTATTTAGTTAGTACTATTGATGAAGCAGGAAAAAAGAAATTCAATAAACGAATAAGAGATCCAATATGGTTAACTTTAGAGACTTTGGAAAATATTTGACAATATTTCAAATGAATCAATCAAAAACAAAATTAAATAAACCAATATCTGTTGGTAGTGCAATTTTAGATTTATCAAAGTTACATATGCAAAAGTTTTATTACGATGTTATAAAACAGAAATATGGAGACAAAGTTAAGTTAATCTATACTGACACTGATTCTTTAATTATGAACGTTGAAACACCTAATCTTTAAGATGATATGAAAGCAATGCCTGATTATTTTGATGATGATACAATCGGTAAATTCAAGGATGAAGCAGAAGGAAAAGTAATTTTAGAAGTTTGTGCTTTAAGACCAAAGCTATACTCTGTAAGTATCGTTGATGCTGAAGGAAAAGCTGCCGCAAAAGGAGTAACAAAAGCAGTTTTAACTAAAACTATGGGGCATGACACATTTGTTAGTTGTTTAACTGAAAGTATAGAAATTTTTAAAGGTAAAAAAATGAGAAGTTTGGTGAAAGTCAAATTAGAAAGTTTCATAAAATATCTCAAGTTAAACACGAACTATTTACTAATGAGATGGAAAAAGTTGCACTATCACCATTTGAATCAAAACGTTACTGGCTAGATTGTGGTCGTTGTAGTTATGCTTATAAGATTGATAAATCTTTGAGTGAAGGTACTAATCCAAGTCAATGTTATAAATGTATTTAGCAAAAATAATTTAAAAGTTGAAGAAAGCTCTATGGATATAAGTATTTCAGATACGGAGTCAATATCAGATACAGAATCCGAAGATCCTGATTATATACCTGAATTCGAATCCGAATCCGAATCCGAATCAGAATCAGAATCTGGTTTTGAGTCTGCTGAAGACGACTTTACTTTTTACACTGAAGCTGATGATATACCCCCATTTCGAAGTAATTATTTAAATGAAGAAAATGAATTATAAAAAATATTTACACTTATATAGAAATGGACGTCTCGAGAATTTTAAGCTGCTAACAATCAAAAGATATCGCTGTAAATATCTGTCTTCAAAAACTTAAAGGTATTTACAATCAACGTATAATTAGACACTCTCTTGATAAACTTATTCCAGATTTAGATAGTTCATTTGTTAGTGTTCTTATAGAAATCTGTGAAGCTTCTGATAAGCTAATGGAATGTAGAGGTAAGATAAATGAAATGCTTGAAGAAGCATCTAAGAAATCAAAAACCCCAAAAACAAAACAAGGAGTACAAATTAATTGAATTAACCATTTCTTAAACCTTATATAAGAAAATATGGATCAAAAAGTTTCAAGAATTCTTGATTGTGAGTATGCTGAAGTGATGGCGAGAATATTTTGTGGTTTTCCAAAGATGGCTTCTTGTGTTAGTAAAGAGTTTCGCAGGAGTATTTATTTATTAGATGATTCAAAATTGTCTGTTCTTTTACGGATTTGTGATGACTATGATATATGTATCAAAAAAAGGAGATTTAATATTATAAAGAGGAATCAAAATAAGAAAATCTCATTCAAAGTTTGAAATGTAAATATAGTCTTTTTAGAAGTATTAATATGATAAGGGATGGAGCTAAAGAAGAGGTGGAAAAGATTTATGAAAAAATTTCAAGAATTCTTTGTTGTAGTGATGCTTTAGCAGTTGCAAAAGTTATGTTTGGTTCTAATACTTTCAGCAATTTTAGTACGTTTGGTTTTAATAGTTTTAGCACTTTTAAAAGTATTGTCACCATTCCTCCAGATTTTTATAAGAGTCTTTATGGATTAGATGATTCAAGAATTTCTGACCTTATAGATATTTGCGATGCATTTGTTATATTTTGGAAAAAGTAAAATGGAATATTCAGAAGCAGAATCTAATTACGTGGAATTTTTCGATCTTGTGAAAAAACAATATGCTTATTTTATTTCTTCATTTTTTAGATATCTGTGGTAAATGTAAAAAAATGAATTAAACAATTCTTAAATCTTATTTAGGAAATGGATTTTGATAACAAGTTTGAAAAGGTTCTTGGGAATTGTGATGCACGTAAAATTATGTTTTCAATTTATTTTCGTCTGTTAGGATGGCACGGGCCTGAATCTGTTGTTAATTGTAAATCTTGTAAAATGTTAAAAGAATTAGACCCATTTTTTATTGACACGCTTCTTGTGATTGCTAATCATTATGAAAGTATTGATAAATCTATGATGAAATTAGAAGATGAGGCTAGAAAATTAGATTCTATTAAACAATCTTAAACTTTATATAGGAAAGAAAGATGGATCAAAAAGTTTCAAAAATTCTTTGTTGTGAATATGGTGTATGAATTGCAAAAATGTTTTGTGGTTTTGAAGATGACACTCCATACATCCATACAGATCTTTATAAGTATATCTTTAAACTACCCGCACCAAAAATTTGGGGTTCTTTTAGATGTTTGAGATGCATATGATACAATGAAAAAGAAAGAAAAAAATATACTACAGCATTTGATAGATTTCATCAAATATTTGATAATGTAAAAACAAAAAATTAATTACTTTTACACATAAGTAATTTTCTTTTTTTATATTGGAAATGCAGAACGACGTTACTGATCCCAATCTTGCTACTAGTGCTACTCTCCTGAAGTCTTATGTTGATTATCTTGTTAGGTCAAGAATGACTGCTTACGACCAGCAAACACTTGATTCAGATATTTCAGTTATGACTGACAATTCTGTTAAGAAGTTCTATCTCGATGACTGTAATATCGAAGCTCAAAAGATTATAACAGCCGGCCTAACTGATGTAACAGCAAATCTTGAATCTACTGTTAGGTCTAAAGTAGACGCACTTCTTGATGATCCTTCTGAGATCTCTGGCTATACAACATGGATTGCATCTCAACTTCCAACACTCTCAACAGTTATTTCAGGAGTTTCAAGAGTTAAACCAGACATCTCTGGAATCGTTAAAGACGAGTGTTATGCAGTTCTTCCTGATCTATCTGATGGTGTTAGCGAAAGACAAAAAGCTACTGCTGCAGCTCTTGAAGCACAATCAGCATAATTAATTTAATTAAAACAAAAATAAAAATTATATAGAAATGGGTGTTGAAACGAGGAGTAGGGATTGCCTTAATGAAGTTCAAGGTCAACAGCATTCAAATTTTAAGATTTGTTCATATCCTATGGGTAGAATTGAAGACATTAGATCAACATTACTAAACGCTGTTAAACTAGTTATTGAATACAAGGCTTTAAGAATCAATCACTCTGAACCAGATATTGCAAACATATTTACTAAGGTTAGAGATGGATCAATCTTTGAAGAGTTTCTCAATGGCTTAAAAATAGAAAAAATAAATAAAATTAAATCAGAAGCTTACTCTAAAAAATAGAACTAACAAAACAAATAAAAAAGAAATAGATCAAGGAAAAGACTTTGAACCTCCGGAAGAGTTGATTGAAGAGACTATTGATTAGTGGATATAAATATTTACAAAAAAAGATTATAAGAAATTTTATATAGAAAAATGCCAGATTTGCGAAAAGATTTTGCTGTAAAAAATATGAAGAGACTGTTAAATTTAATAACAAAATTAGGGGATGCCTAATAAAATTAACAAGAGCTAGATACGCAATTAGATTTATAAATATAGTAATAGCATTAGGAGTAACCGTTTCAAGTACTTATGTTCAAGTAGTACCATCAAGTAGTACCCATGCTGTAACTTTCTTTTCAGCCCTATCAGTAATGTTTGCATCAGTCGACGGTGTTCTATCAGAAATAGACAAACGTAAAAGAAATGCTTTAAGTTCCAACTCTGAAATTATCTCAAGGATTACTAACGCCTTATCTGATGATGAAATTACAAAAGAAGAGTTTGAAGGAATTGTACTAGGAAACTCAAAAACCGAAATTAATGTTGGTTGATAACTTGTAACACCTCTCTAACAAAACTTCTCTTAATATCATTTACGAAATATCTAGCTGGTTGTTCTCTTAATACCATTATTTTAACAATAGTATGTTTTGTTAAACTCCATGTTGGGTCTGTAGCTCTTCTTCTTTTTTCATCTTCTCCTTCACCCGGTTCTAACAAATACCTAACAGTCGTCCCAAGTTCTAATAGGTTTCCCCATGATATTTTGGTTTCTTTAGTCCTACCTTTTCTTTTTTTATCGCCTTTGCTGGTTCTTCACCAATCATTCTTGTAACACTATTATTTAGATATTCAATAATATTTGGTAAATTATCAACCCACTCTTTATTTCTAGTATAATCTCCTTTATTAATACTTTCTAATTTTTTTTCATACTGAGCAATGAATGCTCTCTCAGCAACTGTTCTATTCATTCTTTCAACTAATGCAACACTCTTTTTAGTAGTACCATTGATGATTTGTGTTTCATGCTTTTTCATTTCTTTAGCAAACTCTCCTTTAAACTCTGACCCAGGATCAACCGTCATTTTCTTTGGCCACTTCAAAGGACCTTTACTGTAGATATCCATTATTGCTTTTGTTACTTCTTTAGAAGACTTTGTTTTAAGAGGTCTTGATTCTTTATATCTACTAGCAACATCAATAACACTCAACGCATATTTATATCCAGAATCATTAGGCATGTATAAAATGTCTGCTTGATGATTTTCATTGGGTTCAAAAATATTAAAGAAACCTTGTGGAATGTTCTTTGGTCTTGGTTTGAATACTTGACTTATATCTGAGTCAGGATTAAATCTACCTTCTTTTTTCTTTCATTTAGAGTTAAGAACGACATTCTATAGAGAATGGAAATATTTTGTGATACATGCTTAAGCACATTTAATGAAGTTGAATACTTTGAAACAGGTCATCCATATTGTAAACCAAAAAGAAAAAAACCAAAACAGGAATATGAAATACGTTGTTGTATCTGTAATAAAGATATGGAAGAAACTGAATTTGATTCTAACATTTTTCGTAAAAACTGCGGTATAATCTGTTCGTACTGAAACATAAATTCTAATTATTATAAAAAAGAAAAACCAACTAAACTGTATTTACTGGTTAAGAAACACTTAAAAAAACAATGATGTTCTACTTCTTTACATCATTGTTTAGATCATGAAGCCATCTGTTTTATTTCTAAATTATTTCCTGTTGTTAAAGGTAAGCACAAAGCAACAAAGTTAAAAGAGTTAATAGTTTTAATAGTTCATTTATACTTTTCAGGAGGGTACATAACTAACCAAGAGGTTTACCTTTAATTTTCCTGTACTATCAACGAAGTAATACTCTGTCGGTAACCTAAAAAAAATATACATAGTATTTTAAGTTAACACCCGTTGAAGAAGTATTTATAGCTCTTACATCACCAGATACTAATGTCATATCACTATTAGATCTAAGGAACACACAATTAGAAGAACCTACAACCATTACGTTCAGGATCATTATAGGTGGAGACATTTTATTTGTCCATAAGTAAGGGGTTGATAGATTTAATATTGAGTTTAATGATTTAGGGTCCATTGAGATTGAGATTACTTCCGTTATTTTTTTAAGTGTTTTATCTACGTAATTCTTTGTTGCAACGTCAGAAGGATTTACAGGCTCTGAAACATTAGTAATTGAATACCCACCCATATTGACATTTGTTGTTGAAGAATAATTCTTTAGTAATACATCTCTTTTCATTCCTCCATAAGTAACACAATAGTCGTCGTTTCGTACTACTGGATTAGTATTACCAGAATTCCAATATGTGGATGTTATAGCAAAAATATTCATGTTTAAATCTCCTAGAATTGTATCCCCGGTTTTTTTTAACATAGCTATTTACTTGACTAATATTTACTCCATCGGTAGGGTTAACACCTGCCCCTAGATTTGTAATACGTTTACCACCAATATTCATTGTTATTCCTGAATTAACAACAAAGTTAGCGTCGGCATAGGCCTTTGTAACAGCGTCATAGTCATTTACAGGATCAGCTAGATTTATAATTCTATTACCATTTGCATCAAGATCAGAAAGAATGAATCCATTATTCTTCGACACATAGTCCTCGTTATGAAACTTTTTGTTCATCTATATAATTATTTAATAATATTTTGGATCTTTCTAACACTTCTTTAACCATTGGAACAATTCTTACAAATCTAAGTGGATCTTCTTCAACTACTTGTATCTCTACTTTTTTCAAATAGTATTTGATATCATAACCAAAAGTTTGTTTATTGTTAAAACGACCATATTCAGAAATTATATCAAATTCGAATTCAAAGTACTTCTCATCTTTAAGTAAAAGCATAAAAAGAGGTTCGCGTATTGGTATATCAAATTCATAAGTCGTTGGAATTCTAACTGTTCCTGCAGCAACATAGTCTTTAGGTATATCATAGCAATTCAAACCTGGAACTAGTATTTCAAATTCACTATAAAAACATCTGCTAAGCTTTAAGACGTGTAAACCAAGTAGACACTGTGCAATATATTGTTTTGGAATAAAATCTTTAACTATGTTTCTACTCCATACACATTTTATTTCTATTAGAGTATCTTGATCAATAACTCCATCTGGAGAATAGCGATAAACTCCGAGAATAGCGATAAACTCCGAGAGTAGCGATAAACAGCCGTGCTCATTGTGAGCACGGCTCTTTCGCGATGGCATGCACTCGGGGCACTTCTACCCGCCGTGCTCCCGGCTATACCGCACTAGAGCAGGGCTGTGGCGGACTGGGCAAATGCGAGCCGGGCAGGAAGAAGCCTTTTAACATTTGTTCGAGCACCGCATCTCTTAGCAACAGTGTCTTGGAATGATTAAACGTGACATCTTTAGGAGTAGAATAGAATGAGTATGCTTTAAGAAACCCACTCTTCCTAACTAATGAGACACGCGCTCTTTCATTTGTCGTGGGTGTGTTTGGCCACACCCGATTCTGCACCGACTACAGCCGTGTCATCTGCCGCTTGCTCTCACTGCACCGGAAATAGTTTGTTTATCCTGTTTGAACAGACAACTTTTGTTACGCGTGCTATTGCGTTTCGGGTAAACACTTTTAAGATGACCTAATCAATTCTTACGTCAAACGCATTAATTCTGACATAAGCCTGCATACTACCACGCCGAGGACCACAAATTATTTAAAGCGTTTTTTGATTTTTGTCCGACTTGATTAGGTTTTTACATCGGTAACACATCTTGTCCGACTGACATTTGCTACGGTCCATGCTCTCTATCTGGCACTACTGATCACTTGATACCAACTGCTTGATGCCGTTGTTACGGTCTGCATCGTTTCTGTCCGGTGTGGATTCATATGGATTTCGCTCATCTGGCCCGGCAGATTACTATATTACAGCCGTGTCCTTACTGGCCGCTGTTACCGCAGCTTTCAGAAAGGAGGCTGCACTAGTTGATCGTTAAAACAGCGAGCTCGTTGTAAATAAGCGCCGTCAGGAATGCAGGAGATCGGAATAACGATGTCGTGTGACGAAATTATTTGTCTGTCTGTGTGCTTGTCTGGCTGTGATTCCTCTCGCCCGTTAGTGCAATGGCATCAACGAAATCAACAACGCATCTTATTACAGATTTAGCATCGCTTGCAATTAAGCGAAGCTTGGACTAAATGCACGGGTCAATGAGTCAAAGGAAGGGGTCAGTGATGACCTCCCCGAGGCCCCTGACCCCCTCTATCCCCCTGTACGCTACTTCTAGCTGCAGAGTAGCTGCATACGGAGAAAAACTGACAGCTGGGCAGACTTGAATGATCGCTAAGAGACCGACAAAGCTTCGATTGCAGAAGTGCCAAAGTGAGCGGTAACAAGCGATTGCTAAGGCCTTACGAGAATAATCAGAGCTTCTTTCCTTGCAAAATAAATTCCATGGCTTCTCAGCACATGGTCTCTTAGGACCACGCATCCTAGGAGAACACTTCAGGACCACGCCTTCTAGGAATACCGCCTCCTCGGACCGCGCCTCATCGGACCGCGCCTAATCGGACCGCAACATCCTTAAAAAAGCCTCATGTCATATGCATAAATCCAGACGCTCTTAGAGACTTACCATGTGCGACGAGCCGTGATGGCACACTAGGTAAGGCTATTGCTTTTCACGACCTCCGTCCTAAGGTCGTGGGTTCAAATCCTGCGGTGGGTGATTCTTTATCGCCGCTATTAGCGGTGGTGATAGCCATAAAGGCTCTTTTGTCGCTATACAAAAGAGGCTGTTCAATCAGCTAGTATTTTTTTATTTTGATTTCCATGACTTGAGTAGGACCACGCTATTCTGATATGTTTCATGTACCTACTTACACTATGCCTGCTGCTTGCCGATGTTACAACCAAACAATTGGCAATGGTTTTAATGCAGCATCTGTAAAGTGTTTGGTGAAAGATTCAGTTCTCTGAAGGGGCTAGACAGACATATTATTATTATCATTATTATTACGATAGCTTTAAATTCCAGCGGCTGCTAAGTCACGTGGCAATATGTCGCAGTACCGATGCCTGAGCAATCGATTACAATTTCTCGGCGGCTGTGGCGGTAAAAATGTAGTGCAGCTTCCGCGTCTTGAAACTTTCGGAACGGCACGGCGGCTCCAGCCATGCCTTTTTCAAATGCTGACGAAGCTGCAGGAATAGGGGGTCGAGGCTGTCGTGCGCACACCGTGAACAGGATTCATTTCTATAGCGGCCCCCAGCGGCCGCCTTATTCAGGCGCTTCACGACGGACGGCAGCGTTTTTGCTTAGCGTTTTTTTTAGCACTGGCCATTCAAAGCGGATCTGCCGCCGCTTCCGGCAATGCGTGCCGAAAAAAGAAATAGTCGCTGTCGGCGCCTACGGTGCCCCACGCCGCCACTCCCTCCTCTGCCTGCAGGCTGCGGGCTGCAGACTGCCTGCGCCGATTCGCCGCGAAGCTGCCGGCCGTCGTCGAGTTTCGGACTTAACGCTCGGTGAGCCCCAGCGGGTCATTTAGCGCCGCCTAGCGGAAGCCTACCGGCGCGAGTCTCGTCGACGCAATTATCGCAATTGTCATCAGCGGTAATGCATTTAGACGTATATCTGTGCTGAGAGTATGGCTGCACTGAAGGTAGAGGTTTGCCACAAAAGAACGCGGCATAAGTTAAAAATATCTCCCGTAAATGTCACTGCCAACCGGCCGTTGGCAGATAATGTTGACTGACAGAGACTGACTGACAGATACAGTTGATTGACCGGCCGTTTGTAGAGACTGAAATTGTAATCGATCGCTCATGCATCTGGACTGCGACATATTGCCACGTGCCATAGCAGCCGCTGGAGGCTGAACTCATATATTGAAACTTCAAACCTTGCTAGTAAGTTTCAGTCTGGCTTTAGAGCTAATCACTCCACAGAGTCAGCATTGCTTAGGGTGTACAACGACGTATTTAGGAGTGCAGAAGTAGGTAGATTGTCTCTGCTTGTTTTACGCGATCTTTCGGCAGCTTTTGATATTATCGATCACAAAGTTCTTCCAGATCGCCTCTCATCTCGCCTGGTCATCATTGGCACTGCTCTGCAATAGTTCAGGTCCTATCTCAGTGGGAGACTCCAGAGTACTGACGTGAATGGACAAAGGTCATCCGAGGTACCTCTGAAATATGGGGTACCGCAGGGCTCAGTGCTAGGTCCGGTTCTTTTCACGGTTTATACTCTCCCTCTGGCCGATGTGATTTCCAAGCACAACCTAGGCTTTCACTTCTATTCGGATGACACTCAGTTGTACCTTTGCTTTGATCCCTCCCAGCCTTCGAGCACCTCGAATTCTCTCAACTCACTTGCAGCATGTATTGATGACATCCGCACATGGATGGCAGCAAATTTTCTAAAACTAAACGAGGATTAAACCAAATTACTAGTTATGTGCAAACCCAGTGTGATTCAGAAATTAGAAAGGCTGACCCTCAAAATTGGCTCTGCCAGCATATTTCCTGTTGAATCAGCTCGAAATCTAGGTGTCATGTTCCACAGTGACCTCTCGTTAGACGACCACATCAGCTCCACAGTCAAGTCTGCCTACTTTCAGCTAAATAACATAGCTAAAATCTGGGCTTGTTTAGATAAGGATACCGCGTCTAAGTTGGTCCATGCATTTGTGACATCCCATCTTGACTTCTGTAACTCACTGCTTGCTGGCCTACCGGCATGTGCAATCAGGCGATTGCAGCTGGTGCGAAACTCTGCAGCTAGCCTTGTCTGTCGTGAGCGTCGCTGTTGCCACATTACACCACTTCTCCCCGACCTGCACTGGCTACCAGTCAATCAACGCATCGACTTCAAGGTTTAATCGCTCACTTTTAGGTCGTTTCATTCTTTGGCTCCAGCCTATCTCTCAGATCTATTACCCCCACCAGGCCAAGCATCGTACCACCCGCTTTTCGGAATCCAACAGTCTACAAATACCTCGTACAAACCTCAAATCCTTTAGAGACCGTGCATTTACTTCGTATGCTCCCAAAGCCTGGAACTCCCTCCCGACCTGCGTCAGAACATCCCCTGACTTGACTACACTTTAAAAGAACTTAAAAAACACACCTATTTAGGACAGCATTTAGTGGGTCCCTGTGATTCGTCCTTCACGTGCTTTGCGTGCTGACACTGTGCATGCTGCCACTAGCCACATTTGGATGCTGACCCTGTGCATGTCACCCCTAACCATGTTATTCATGTTGTTTATCAAGCATGATATTACTCAATCGCGTTTCCTTTTGTAGCAAATGTAAAGCACCTAGAAAGAGATTGAGCTCTCTGAGGGCGCTTTATCAAGTGCATTATTATTATTATTATTATTAATATTACAGTTACAAGGCTAGAATCAAGTGCACGAATGGCGGTAGCGAAGCAGGCTTGAACTTACTTCGGTCAATCTTAAAGATGTCAAAGATGTTAAGGCCGGTGGGGTGACCAATGTAGTACAGGCGCAGGCCACGTTTGAAGCTCCGTGTGTTGAAATCGGGAGGCCCGATATAAGGGCTTGAGAAGTCCGAGATTATAATTTTGCGCGACAGCATGAAAATGGCTGCTGATAGCGTGCAGGTGTCTGGTACTTTGGCCTTGACTGACGATTTGAGGTGCGAAGTGGTCGCCCTTCCGTGAGCCGGTTATAGCCGCTGTGGAGCCTGTGACTGTTGCAACTTTCTTCCAGACGTCTGCCGTTCAAACTGGCGAGGTTACGGTCTGCTGCTCCGACTCTGGGCTGAAGCTACTTCCTCTGTCTGAAAGCCTGCTACCGATGATGCCTGCACTACAAGTGACGTGTCTGTTGCCAAGCATTGCTTCATGCCAGGCGAGGAACTGCGTTTCTTTTTGACAACAGTCAGTGTAGCGACAATGCTCCATGTCGCATGCAGCTACTGCACGATGATGGAGAGGAATACATGCATGTGTCGCAAGCTTCGTGTTTTAGTGGCACCTAATTGGCCCATGCCATTGACTGAATGCAATCTGGCAAATGCGATGTCGTCATCTTCAAATACGCGAATGTCGATCGCCGTCCAGCGTTTACGACAGTGCTATATCGGAGTCTTGTAAAAGCAAATGCACTGGGTCTCTAGTTCCGATTCGCACTTACTTACAAAAGGCCGTCCTCGGCTGTCAATAAACAACCCAACAGCCAGCTACGGTAGTTGTCAACGTTAGGCTCTCTGCCTCGTCAGTGTCAAACAAAAATTGCTGCTGAAGATTTTTGGGGCCGTCTTCTTTTCAGCTGTCGCTGTGGCTGCCTTGACTTCACTTCCTCGTCAGCGGCCGTCCCACCAACGAGCTGGAGTTAAAAGCGTCTCCAGATCTCTCTGCTTTTTATACGTGTTCAGGTCGGCAGTACTTTCACTTCGCTGGAGACAGACGAGCGCCTTTAGCAGTAGTGCTATGTCTTAACACAGCTATCTGAACCGATCTCACATTAGAATGAAATTAGTACACACAGCACAGGAAGGAGCGGACTTCCCTGCACCGTAGCACGAACAATTGCGACTTCTTCGTCTTATCACGCTTGGTGCCTTCGTCTTATCACGCTTGGTGCCTTCGTCTTATCATACATTGTCTCAGCAATCCAGTCTTGTCTGCGTTTAGTTTAGTTAGCAAGTCTGTCGGGAATTATCAACAAAATCAATGTGAAGCGCCCAGAAAGAGGCTGAGTTCTCTGAGGGCGCTTTATCGACTGTATTATTATTATCAATATTATTCAAGTCCGGTGTGTATCATCTTTTAAATGCGTACATCCACTGGCAGACTAGTAACGCAGTGAACAGTTACATAGGATGCAGTGAAACTTCGGCGCCAGCTTAACCAGCCGCATTATGGCGGATAATAATTATTCGCGATCATGCGATTACATGATAGTTTATGGTCAAGACCGTATAAAAAGCCGGCGCCCTGAGCTGGTAGTTGTGATTTAGGGACTCGACACTGGCATTGCAGCTGATCTGAGCTCTAGGTCACAAAGCCGTTGGTGGCTACGTAGTGGCTGCTGCTGAACGCCTGTAGCCATCCGCTGCTGTCAGATAGGCTCGTCTACGTTATCGATACGGACTTATTATGCTGAGGTACGAGCGCTCTTCGTCGCAGTCGCGTTCCGGCTACCGTCGGCATACGTGCGTGCATTGGTGCAGCACCTACAAGTAGCTAGCCGCGATACCAGGCTCAGGCGACGCCAGTATTCATCTCGCGTCGTCCGACACTGGCGCCGTTGCGGGCGCTGCGTTTTCGGAACCGGCCCGGAAGTCGGACCGGACGCGGAAGGCCCACAGCAAGCTCTCGTTGCAGCGAAACTGATTGCCAGTTACACGGCTTCCGCTTTTATGCCGCATAGCCAAGGATTATAACATATACGTTTCTGAACTATTACAACTTCAATGTCACCTGCATGAAATGTAAGTGTCCTGTTTCGCTAGACCGAACCAGCTCAGCAGTCAAGTCAAAATACATTCCACCTACATAGCAGGACTAAAATTTGGGCTTGTTCAGGTAGGGATACTAAATCCAAATTGGTCCATGCATTTGTGACATCGCGTCTCGACTTATGTAGCTCCCGGCCTATGCAATTAGGCGCTTACAGTTGGGGTAAAACTCTACAATCAGGCTTGTCGTGATCGTGGCAGGTGCCACATCATGACACTTCTGTCTGTTGGCTACCGAATGCGTATCGAAAGCCGCTTAGGCTGTGAGCGCGCTGTAAAAAACTCTCCTGCGTAACATCCACATTGTCTTTCTGGCTTTGTGGAGTTACAGACGGACATATATTACATTCCATTCTCACCGACCTGTAACGCCGAAGGCTCGGCGGAGTAGGCGTAACTTGCCGCTTACCGAGAGGCTAGCCAACGGCCGAGTGCGGTTCGGTGGGCGGCTACGTGCAATAAGCAGGCCGCCATAGAATGGGCTTTTCCGGAGCTGACCTACTTACCGCTACTAAAGGGGATCATGAGTCCGCGGTGGGAATTGGAAAAAGACACGCAAATAAGGTGACTCAAGCCTACATGCGCAGCCTACATTGAATCGTAGCTACCAAGGACACCACCCTGTCTACCTGCGGGACTATGTGCCACGAGACTGGCGCTTTATCGGCCACTCGCGGGAAGAGAGGATTGGGTCCTTCTGACTTGCATAGCCACAGCGCCCTCTTTAGGCCGAGTACAGCGGACCCACTTTTGGGCTCGGTGGTTCCCCTTACCCAGCAAGCTTGGTGGTCGCTCCTGCCCGGTTCATTCATTCTGAAATATACATCGTCTGTCCAAGGGGTCTTTTTTGTGCGCGACTGCTCAAGAAAACTTAACAGCTATCTTCCCCTCAATTCTTCTGATTACATGTGGATCTCATTCAGTCTACATGTAGCGTTCCTTGATCTGCATCTGAAAGCGTCCGTGAATCGCGTAACCTCAAGACCACTGACATCGATGCTGTATGCGCAAAAACGTCTTCTTGACTCGAAGACACGCATTCCAATTATAGGGGTCGACATGTATCATCCCTCTCCGATCAGGTGCTTCTGTTTCATTCAAGAGCCTGATATCAGCTCTAAGAATAAACACGGGTGGGCCACAGCTTGAGCTGCAACCAGCAATACAGAAGGGAACAGAACTCGGCAATTCAATTAGGCCGGACCTTATAGTAAATAACTAGGGGGCAGTAGGCAGGACTGGAGTACTAGCTAGGCAGTATCTGGCCTAGAGGCCGAAGTTTGTCGACCTCTGATCTAACTTATCGCTTCTCTAGCTTCTTTGTCAGCAAGATAGACAGGATCAGAAAGTCCATCCCTGAGGATGCAGCGTCCCTTCTGAACTTCCGTCACTCGCTAGCAACGTCGCAGGACCCATCTACCTCAACTCCGTGCAGTTCCTCAATGTCTGCATTCAAGAATGCCGCGTGCGACCTCATTCTGAAACTCACCTCCTAGCCTACGAAGACTACTAGTCGTCGAGAGCACCCACTGTCCTACTTCTACGATGCATAAATCTGAAGCTACCATGCATAACTAGCAAGTCAATATGTCCTTTGTCTCATTCATTTCATGTCCCTCCACCTTTCAAAAAGCTGTAGTTAAGCCACCAATTAAGAAAGTAGTACTAGGCCAAGATAACTTGAGCAGCCTCCACACAGTCTACCTTCTAGTTGTCCTACCAAAGACACTTGAACGAGTTGTAGCAGACGAGCTGAACTCATACGTCTAAACCTCAAACGTAGAAAGTAAGCTCCAGTCTGGTCTTAGAGCTAATCCCTCGACAGTCAGAATTGCTTCGGGTGTATGTCTGCATACCTTCTCAGGTATGCAGACTAGGTCATGTCTCTCTGCTTGTTTTGCTTGATCTATCCGCAGGCAGCGTTTGATACCACTGTTCCCCAACTCAGTCTCGAGCGTCTCTCATCTCGCCCGGGCATTACTTGCACTGCACTACTGTGATTTCGATCCTAATTGAGTGGGGGACTTCCGAGTTTTAATGTGAATGGACACAAGGATCCGAAGAACCACTGAAGTACGGGGGGGGGGTAGCGCAAGGCTCTCTCTCTGTGTTCCGTCTTTTCACGGTTTTTCCTCTTCTGACCAACGCCGATTGCCGAGCACAAGCTAGGCAGTCACTTCTATGCCGACGACACACAATTGTTCCTTTGCTTTGATCATACCCAGCCACCCATCAGTCAAATTCTCTTAACTCCCTTACTGCATGTATTGCTGACATCCACGCATGGCCGACAGCACAATTTCTCAAATTAAATGACGATGCGCTCAATTTGCTATTTATGGACTAACCAAGTGCGATTCGGAAACTGGAAAGCTGAACGCTCAAAATCGGCTCTGCCACTTTATCTCATGTTGCATCCGCACGAAATCCAAGTAACCTGTTCGAACGAAACTTTTACTAGACGACCACATAAGTTCCACAGTCAAGTCTGTCTATTTTCAGTTGCGCAAAATTGCTAAATTCGGGCCTGCTTAGACAGGAATTCCACATTGGTGCATGCATTTGTGACATCTCGTCTTGGTTTCTGTAGCTAACTGCTGTCTGGTCTACCGGCCTGTTCACTCAGGCGCTTACAGTTGGTGAAAATCTCTGCAGCTTGGCGTATCTATCGCGAGCGTCGCAGTTGTCACATCACACCACTTCTTGCCGACCTGAACTGGCTCCCAGCCAAGTAGTGTATCGACTTCAAAATTTGTGCACTCACTTTTAGGTCCTTTCATTCTTCGGCTCCAGCCTATCTATCATATCTACTCCCCCACCAAGTCTGGCATCGTACCACCAGCTTTTCTGACTTAAATCGCTTATCTATATCTCGTACGAATCTCAAGTCCTCTGGAGCTCAGCCAGTATTTCGTATGCTCCTAAGGCCGGGAGCCAGTGGCGTGCCGAAGGGTTAAGGGATGCACATGACCCTGGGCGCTGGATCGGGGGGGGGGGCAAATGTGGGCGCCTAATACTTTCGGAACGTTTTATATCATCACATCTAGTGAAGATATTGCTGCGCAGCATGTCGCTTAGATGTCGCTGGAGAAAATCATATCGGAACATGCCGTGCCCGTCTGCCGGTCTTACCGGTAGTGGGATTGGCAGGCGGCGGCGGTCAATCGTTAGGTAAAGAGATCTTCGTAGTTCGTACCCGGGCGCACCGTCTCGTAGGAGAGCACCGCTTGGAACTCACTCCCTACTGACGCCACGACACTCCCTGACTTGAAGACATTTAAAAAGAAGCTAAAACGCACATGTTTAAGGTATCGTTGTGGCATGGTGGGTGGACAGCTGGTCTACTTCCTTGTTCCGCGAAGATTGCCTGCTGCATCGAGTGCGCTCAGCTGCTACGCAAGTGAGCACCCTGGACGCATGCTAAAAGGCATGCTAAAATCGCACGGCTGCGTTCTGCACTCGAGCAAATGGTGCACAGCTCCGTGGCACGCATGGGAAAACGGTTGAAGCTCAACTCGTGATTCGGAGGAGTGGCCGCGATTATGCGACCGAGAATCCAGAACTTGACCTTGCCACGGCCTAACGATGGCAGGAAGGCTCCAGGGACGTGCCGTGCAACCGAGCTGTTCGAGAGATCTCTTCAGGTCGGTCCATCCAATGGGCCAAAGGGCTTTGCTGCCTCTTCTTCTCAGGGCCGCAGCGCCCACGGCATAGCCACCAGAGGTAACGCCATGACAACACGGGGACACGGGATGGAATGCGAATCGGTTTTGGCTCTTAAAATCGAATGTGAAGCGATACTTTCCTGGCTTTCTTCATGTGCAAATGCACAGTATATGCATTTTTATTTGGGCCATGCACGTTTATTTTACTCTTTTGTGTGCCATGCCAAGGTGCAGTATCAACAAGCTGGTACTCAAACCCGCCGCCGGACAGAAGCCAGTCGTGCGGTGAGAATTTGACGGTCGTAAAACCAGGGAACTGGTTGAAAGTACAAATTGTCGCACTCTGCTCTGAGCTTTTGTTTTTTGTAGTATTTTTTAAATCTGGCCGCGAGTACAGAACCTCCTACAGAAGCAGCGGCGGCAGCTCGGCACCAAGCCAATCAGCTATCGTCTAGATAGGAGAGCGACATATAGGTGCAGAACTCTGTACAGTCGGATCACTCTGATTTATCGATTTGTCGACTCTGATTTATCAATTAGCAAAAAGGAACACATTTCAAATGCCTCTGAGCTGTTAGGGCTGAGTATCCTAGACTCCTTCAGACCATCGGCCCTCGGCCTACCGTTTGCCTGCCCTTCTGCCAGCTGCTTTATCTCACCCCTCCGAACGGTTCGTTCTACGGTCCAATCTGCCCATCATGCACTCGAGCGTCTTTGACGCGGAAAAAAGAATCGAAGGAAGCTGTCTAGGTGTCTCCGGAGCTAGTGGCGTCCTATTAGCTGCTAGCCAGACCTCAGCATCTTTAAATGGTGAAGTGGAACAGTTCCAGGCCAAGGACTAGCTTATTGTACTGACATTGTGCATGTGCAGCCGCAATGCTGGGCACCTCAGAAGGGAGCGTCTGGTATTGGATTCAGAGCTAGTAGTCTTCATATACGGGAACTATGACTTCAAGATAAGCAGGGGTGGCTTACAGGGGTGAGCGAAGAAGTAGAGCTGGCAAAGGAGGCTTTAGAGTGTAGTGGAAAGTGTTACCTTGACCTTTGACCGTCGAATGATCTCTTTGGTCCACGGGGAGAGTATGAAGAAGCTTCAAAAGCGGGCGTCTGGACGTATGGACGCCTGGACGTATGCACACGTGACAGGCCGTGACAGCCCAGGAGGTAATGTGGTCGCTCTTCACGACCTTGAGGTCGTGGGTTCGAATCCTGCAGTGGGCGATCCTTTATTGCTGCCAACTGCAAGCGATGGTGCTAGCCGTTAAGGCTCTTCTGCCGCTATACAAAACTAGGCTGTTAAATCGGCTATTAATAAAGGGTCTCATGGAACTGACCTCGGTCCGTTCAAGAAGATGGTTGAAGGTCAAATGATTATTTTTTTATATCTTAGCCGATGTGATATAGCTGTGTCATCGAACTAGGCCTGATATAGATCTTAGTTAGGACGGATGGGTTTGGCACCCATCGACGACTGCATTTTCTGTGTATTTTGCACTTTGATTCTTTGTCTTTCCTCTCACATGCCGTTCGCGGTCGATATCGGAGAAGAAGCTCGGCATCTTTTCCAAGCTTGACGTAGCAAGAGAGATAAACCGTACTCGCGGCAGTGCGATTTTGCGGCCACAATCTATAGCCGAGGCTGTATAAAAGACGGCGCCACGAGACAGGCGAGCAGCTGTGATTCTGCACACTTCCGGCTGTGGCTGATTCGAGCTGATTTCAGCTCTAAGCCGGAGAGCCGTTGGTGTACGACGTGGTTTCTGTTGAACGGCAGGAAAATCCGCTGCTGTCAAATAGACTTGTCCACACCGTGGACACGGACTTAATGTGCTAAGGTGTGAGCGGTCTTCGCCGCAGCCGTGCTCCGGACTTTGTGGGCAAACGTGCCTGCATGCACGCGGTGCAGCACCTGCGAGTTGCTAGCCGTGCTACAGCGTTCAGGCCTCTCCAGTATTCGTTGCGAGTCGGCCGAGACTTGCACCCGTACGAGCGCTGCGTTTGCGGCCTAGTTCTGACCGGACGTGGAGACCGCACAGCGCGTTCGTAACAGTAGGCTTTCCGGTCAAGCACTACGCGGACGAGCACTGAGCTGCGGCGACTTGGCGAAATGCCCTTGATTACCTGCAATCACTTTGGCAGTTTTCCAGCTGGAAGCTGCGGGCAAACGCCGACCGAGGTTCCGTAAGCAAGCGTATAGTTTTCCTAGACAGTCTGTCCACGCTCACCTTTAGCAGTGTGTCACAATAGTCATGATTGTGACACGATTATCTTGTAGGAAGCAGGCTCGTGCCTGGATAGCATGGAGGCGGCCTCGAAACGCTATTTGGAAGCCCCCCCATCATGGGCGCCGCACCCGTACCTTAACGTAACATGTCCGTATCTATCGCATAGAGAAATCTATTTGAAACCGATGGAGGATGGCCGGATTCCGGATCCACTCACCATGTACAACAGCTCTCGTGAGGACTCAAGTCTAGAGTGCAACTCGGCGAAACTTCTAAAGCAAAACTCATTTATTCTTAAATGACTTGAGCTTTAGACTAACAAGCGATAGAGTATCACCAAAGCGGCTGACCATTATGAGTAAGGAAACGCCAATAACAGATATCTTGGCAGTCACAATCTAGCTGATCTAGTATTCTGAGAAGCCAGTGAGCTATATTAGCCAGATTACAACTGATACTAATTGTTCATGGTTTCTATATTGTGCCAGCTAGAAACAGATTACACGATAACACTGGTCTCCATGATATGAGTTGCCTGGCATGTGTTATAATTTTACAAATATAAATCACAAATGATGATTTAAGGCGTATTTTGTTTTGCTTTGGCACATCAGTTTTGGTAGATTTCTGTTTAGCAAAGATCGGGTGCACTTTAACATTATGCATTAAGTACAATGATACTGGCTTTCATTAGGTTTACTTGTTACAGTCACTTAATGACATACATTTGGCGTGTTATTATTTTTTAAAACAAATAGCAGTTATCGTTGTTTAAATCAACAGATGTTTGCGATTTACAATGCTAAGCGAGTGCAATAGTTCATTCTCCGTATTTGTAATGTAATGTCTCTCATTTTGTAGGTCCACAAAGCCAAAAAGACTGTCTGGATGTAACACAGCAGACTTTAGAATAGATCACTCAAAGCCTAAGTGGTTTTATGTATCGTATGGGCCGGCCATTGTGCAGCCGTGGTCGAGGAGTGTGACTCCAGAGGACGAGAGCGGCGAAGGGAGTCGTGCATCCCTCTGCTCCGTGCGCAGCGAAATAAACTGGTGGTGTTGGTCATCGGCTGGCGTTCTGTGAACTGCGCGTGAACAAAACTACAAGCTATTTCTCGGGATGGAGCCGATGACGGCCTTTGAGATGTCTTGCACAGCGCTTGAAAGCTTCGGTGGCTTCGGAGACTCCGTTGGCTTGCATCATCAGACTACACTTTCGGTACGCATTCGGTAGCCAACGGACTTCCTCTCACGCAACAAAGAGGTGAGAAGCATAGCTGAGTCAGGTGAGCAGTTGAGTTAGTGAGTAGCGTGTAAGTAGTGGCCCAGGACGGCTGGAAAGGATACTAATTATAATAATAATAATAATAATAATAATAATAATAATTCACTTGATAAAGCGCCCTCAGAGAACTTAATCTCTCTCTAGGCACTTTACATTTGCTGTAAAGTGAAATGCAATTGAATGGTAAGTAAAATCATGCTTGAAAAACAAACGAAATGAATAATATTGTTAGGGGTGACATGCACAGTGTCAGCACGCATAAGCACATGAAGGACGAATCACAGGGACCCACTAAATGCTGTCCTAAATAGGCGTGTTTTTAAGTTCTTTTTAAATGTGGTCAAGTCAGGGGATGTTCTGACGCAGGTCGGGAGGGAGTTCCAGGCTTTGGGAGCATACGAACTAAATGCACGGTCTCCAAAGGATTTAAGGTTTGTATGAGGTATTTGTAGACTGTTGGATTCCGAAAAGCGGGTGGTACGATGCTTGGCCTGATGGGGTAGTATATCTGACAGATAGGCTGGAGCCATAGAATGAAGGGACCTAAAAGTGAGCGACAAAACCTTGAAGTCAATCCGTTGCTTGACTGGTAGCCAGTGCAGGTCGGCGAGAAGTGGAGTAATGTGGCAACCGCGACGCTCACGACAGACAAGCCTAGCTGCGGAGTTTTGCACCAGCTGCAATCGCCTGATCGCACATGCTGGTAGGCCAGTAAGCAGCGAGTTGCAGAAGTCGAGACGGGATGTCACGAATGCGTGGACCAACTTGGATGTGGTATCTTTATCTAAACAAGCCCGAATGTGCCGTAGTCGGCAGCAGTAGAGAAGGTGTCACTGTGAAAGAATGTAAAAGTGAGTTCCACAGTCTAGGACCTGCACAACAAAAGCTTCCGTCGCCAAAGGTCTTTAAGCGGCGAAACGGAACAGCTAGTTTATTGTCAATAGAGGACCTGAGTGCATCAGGAGGCCGAAACTCGTGAAGCAGTTCAGCAAGGCACGAAAACTACAAGCCGTGGCCTTGGCCTCGTGGGCCAGCGTAAGGACTTTGCTCTGTATCCTTTGATCAACCGACAGTCACTTAAGCTCTTTCAGCAAAGAAGACACACGGTCAAAACTGTGGGATTTGTAAACTAGCCTTGCAGCCCTATTCATCACCAGCTGCCGTGGCCTAGTAACTTTTTCCGGTAGCCCAGCCAAAAGGAAATCACAATAATCTAGCCGAGAAAGAACCAAGGAGCTAGTTGTATTTTTTTGCAAGCAAACGTGGAAAACGGTTGGGTTCGTTATTTTAAATATGGATCAAACGTGATGGCTAGCTGTGGAAGTAGTCTTCTTAACGGAGCTTTCAAAATGTAGGCTGCTATCGAAGATGGCGCCAAAATTCCCTAGGACACGGGGATAGTCGCACAGCAGCATCACCTATTGGGAGAGCAAAGTCTTCTAGTCCAGCCGCACGCTTAGGGTGTCTTATGAGAAGCAGTTCCAATTTAATTGTCGTTTAGCTTAAGAAAATTTACCGACGTCCAGGATCGACGGTCTTTTTCAAAGTAAGCATTTAGTTTATCAGTAGCTGTAGCATATTCCGGTGGTTTAAAGCGAAACATACAGCTTACTATCGTCAGCATAACAATGCCTGTTCCATACCCCGAATCACTATTCGCAGAAGTTGAGAATAAATGAAGAACAGCAAAAGACCCAGAACAGACCGTTGTGGGACTCTATAGGTGACTGGTCTGGTGGATGAGACGTGACTCCACATGTCATGGATGTATTCTGCTGCATCTGCGCGATATTCTCGACAAAAGAACAGCGGCTACCGATTATTAAATTCATCAAGCAGTGCTATCCCGCCAACTTCGGATGCAAACTGGGAGATCGGGATGAGAAATGGGCACCACGTATGATGTGCAAGCCGCGTGTAGACAATTCTAGACAACGGTTAACTGGTTAAAGCAAATTCATGCCATTTGGTGCACCGATGATTTGGAGAGAATTAGCTGACCATGTTTCGGAATTTTATTTCCGCATCATTAACGTGTAAGGTTTAAGGTTACAGCAAGAAGAATGAGCATAACATTGAATATGCAAATCTACCAGCAGCGATGCAACCAATCTGCACCTCACAGTAACAAGGAGTTCTGATTTTCTTAAATTGAATGGTGATACAAACCAGCCTACTTGTTACGAGCAAACCAAGTGTGATTCAGAAATTGGAAAGGCTAACGCTCAAAATCGGCTCTGCCAGCATATTTGCTGTTGAATCAGCACAAAATCTAGATATCGTGTTCCAAAGTGACCTGTCATTAGACGAACACTTCAGCTCCACAGTCAAGTCTGCCTACTTTAGCTACATAAAATTACTAAAATATTCGGGCTTTTTTAGACAGGGATACCACATCTAAGTTATTCCGTGCATTTGTGATATCCGTCTTGACTTCTGTAACTCACTGCTAGCTGGTTTACTAGGTTGTGCAATCAGGCGCTTACAGCTGGTGCAAAACTCTAGCTAGCCTTGTCTGTCGTGAGCTTCGCAGTCGCCACATCACACCACTTCTAGTCGATCTGCACTGGCTCAACGCTTTGACTTCCAGGTCACTCACTTTTAGGTTTCTTCATTCTTTGGCTCCAGCCTACCTATCAGATCTACAAGATCAATCATATAAGACCAATACCAGTGGCAAATGTGCAGTGATTTAAAACGAGATCGGAGTGAGCACTTTTTTTGCCTAGAAGTGACAACGTCGGCGAGCATCCTCTCTTCGACAGCGCGAAAGTTCTACTTCCTTCCTTTTGCACATAATGCTTCTACTATTACAAAAATCTTTTAAAGCTCTGAACCAAGACGGCAATATCTTTAGGACAAATGGCACGAATTTGCTTTGACCAATTAACCGTTGTCTAGAATTGTCAACATACGGCTTGCACATCATACGTGGTGCCCATTTCTCATCCCGATCTCCCAGTTTGCAGCCGAAGTTGGCGGGATAGCACTGTTTGATGAATTTAATAATCGGTAGCCGCTGTTCTTTTGTCGAGAATATCGTGCAGATGCAGCAGAATACATCCATGCCACGTGGGGTCACGTCTCGTCCACCAGACCAGTCGCATATTGAGTACTAACTTACAAGAAAGCTTTCCTCAAACTAGCGAGGCAATATAAATCTGGCATTTTTGTTTAAATACAGATAAGAGAATGGTTCAAAGACACATATTTTACATAAGAAATGACTGGGCTAGAGCTGCAGGCATGGAATGGATTTAGGTCTGTGGCAGAGAACTTTCTCGGTAAACACAAGTCTGCTGACTACGTGCGATCGTTGAGAACGCGATTCAAGGCTATATGGCACTTGGCAGTGCGACGAGGGTTAAGATGAATTTGTCAAACTCTCACCTTTCCCATTTCTCATTAAATTTGGGAGCATTCAGCGAGGAGCAGGGTGAGAAGACATACAATGAGAGGTGAGAGGTCGTCATCAGGACATACGCGAAATGGAGCGTAGATATCAAGGCCACCGGAATGCTAACATGGTGGCGGATTACTGTTGGGGCCTTAAAGTGCCAGAGTTCAGCTGCTGAGTATAGCATAAAGTCGAGGAGGAGAAAGTTTAAAAGCCTTTAACCAAATGAATTAAGAAATTTTACATAACCTGGATGTTTTTAAACGATTGTAAAAAATGCATACATCGCACGTGAAAGTTTAAAATAAAATAAAATGCGATTTGTTAAAATCCAGACTTGCTGGATTAAAACGAGTCAAAGATTTCAGAAGAGCACCCCAAAGTTTACTTGAATTACTTATTAGACTGGAAACTACTGACAGAAAGTTTTCATTTGCAGGCCAGTGTATTTCATAGCCGAGGCCGCATAAAAGCCAACGCTATGAGATAAGCAGGGAGTTGCCCTGGGTCTTAGCCCTGCGGGTAAGGTACGCGCCCTTCACGACCCAGGTTGCAGGTTCGAGTCTTACTGTGAGCAATTCCTTATCGCTCACTGCAAGTGGTGCGACAGCCGTAGAGGCTCTTCTACCGCTATATAAACGAGGCTGCTGAATGAGCTAAGGTCTTTCTTTCTCTCCTGCCCTTCCGCAGTCGGCTGTGGCATTTCAGCTCGCTCGATCTCTAATACACTGAGCCGCCGGTGTACGTCGCAGCCGCTGTTGAATGCCTGCAACCCTCTGTCGCTGTCGCGTAGACTTTATCCAGCAGGCAATGAATGTAATTATAATAGAATGCGTTTGTATAGAGCCGCAAAGACAGCTCGATCTCTTTCTAGGCTTTCCAGCTACCTGTGCTGTAAAGGAAGCACGATCGTGCGATCGGTGGTATTTGTTTGTTTGGTATTTGTATGGTTAGCGGCAGACTTGTACAGACAGACGCGGACTTGCGGTGCTGAAGTGGGAGCGCTCTTCGTTCGTGCCGCTTGCCGCTACCGTTGCCGTACCGGCCATACACTGGCGCTTCAAGCAAGTCGCCAGCCGCGATACAAGATTCGAGCGTCGTCGGTATTCGTCGCGCCGTTAGGCTGAGACTAGCACTCTTACGAATGCTGCGCTTGCAGCTGAGTTCTGTTGGGACGCGGAAGCGGCGCACTCACCGCCCACGTTGGTTGCGAGGATGCCGCCGTTTGATTACGGCAGACCCGAGGTTCGTCTTGGAAGCACGCACTAGCGGGTGCGGCCGCCGAGGTCTCGGCTGCGATCAGATTGCAGGAGGCCACACTGCAACTGTGCCGAGTCGCAATAGTAAACAGACTGCCACGATTCGTCATCGCGCTTACGAGACAGACTGGATCCTGAATGCGGGTCGTTGGCGAGATTACAATTCTAGGAATCCCCTCGACGTGCATCGAACCGCCCGCAGACTGCACTGATTTTGAAATATTTTCCGTAGCCAGTAATCTCAAGAGTTGGGGGATGCGAAGTGTATAAATTATTTGCGGATTCCTTCATGCTGCACGACAAAGTCGGTCGCAAGTGGTTGAAATCAAGACAGCCGACTACTAAGGTCAGTGTGACGTGCATGACCTCTTTTAATGAGTTGCGACATTTGTAGTTCAGTGAGGCTTTAAACGTCGTCTTAAAATTCTCTGTGGTTCCGATTCGTAATATTCCGCTTGCATTTACTGGTTTGGGGCTTCGCCAGCCAGAACACTGCGACTTTTTCTCACACGATCCATACACGAGCCAACATCGAATTACGCTGCGAAACTCAGAAACCTGTCTTACAGCCTGAAGGGTCTACAGTGTACTGTCATTGTGCAGTGCGGATTTGCGAAGGCACTGCGATCGGCTTTCGACTCTGAGACAGACTGATCGTCGGCTGATCGCTACTGCTAGAGCAGTGCTACTAAGTTTGCGAAAGGGACGACCATCCAGTCAAACTCCCGAAATAGACAGGCTCGGCGACCTCCTCCCCACCCCCTACCCGCGCCGACCCGCTGTCCTTCGGCCGCCCAGGAGACCCTGCCCAGCACTGCAGACCGATAGCGCAGGAGGCGAGGTGCTTGCTCTTCACGACCGAGGTCGTGGGTTTGAATCCTGCAGCTGGGCGATCCTTTATCGCCAACTGCAAGCGGCGGTCGTAGCCGCTAAGGCTTTTCTGCCGTTATGCAAATGAGGCTAATAAATCCAGCTAACACGGCGTCGTACGTTCATACAGCCACGTAAATCTGCCATGGGCACAGTGCTCATTGCAGGCTGCTAATGGTCGCCAGCGTGTGTTTATATCTACGTTAAATAAACACTTATCTTTCCCATTTAGAGTTATTTCTAATACCTAAAAAGTAAACCCTAAACCCCTAGACCTAAACTCTAAGCAAAAAACCACATTTATTAGCTGAGCGTCGAATGTTCATACAGCCGTGGGCGCGAGTGCTCGTAGCGTACTTTTCAACATGATCGCCAGCGGCAGTGTTGAGCAGTCTGCCATGAGCCATGTGCCCATAGCATACTTCCATGGCTGTATGAATATACGATACCCTATTAGCTGAATAAATCAGCTACCGTTTTTTAACGAGCGTAGTGGTCTCGGGGGGGAGGCTCGATCGCTGGCTAATGGCGGTTTTGCCGCACGCTTCAGTCTCACGTTTGCTTTTCGCAAAGGCAACGCCTGACGCATTCGTCCACAAGGTAAGTTAGAAGTCTCGCTACGGGTCAGCAAAGCGACTGTCTTATCGGTGGCGAGCTTATGCCACGAATTCACGCGCTAATCCGTACGGTCCGGGTGCGACCGCATGCCCGAAAAATGATTCAATGATATATATATATATATATATATATATATACCGATTATATATATATATATATATATATACTGATTACGATATAATATATATATATATATATATTATATCGTAATCGGTTCCTAGCCAGTTCGAGGTTCCTTAATTGGAGTGGCAAGGAACCGACTTCGCGATTATCTGTCGCCGAGACCGCGTAAAAGCCGGTTCTACGCGAATTATGGTAGGGAATTATGCTTCCGAAGTCGGCCTTGGCATTTGGGCTGGTTTAAGCTGAAGGCCGCTGAGCCATTAGTGCACCTTGCGGCCAGCCTTGAATGCCTGTAACCCTCCGTCGCTGCCAAACGGACGTATCCGTGCAATTGTGCTTGTTTAGATAAGGATACCACGTCCAAGTTGGTCCATGCATTCGTGACATCTCGTCTCGACTTCTGCAACTCACTGCTTACTGGCCTACCAGCATGTGCGATCAGGCGATTGCAGCTGGTGCAAAACTCTGCAGCTAGGCTTGTCTGCCGTGAGCGTCGCAGTTGCCACATTACTCCACTTCTCGCCGACCTGCACTGGTTACCAGTCAAGCAACGGATTGACTTCAAGGTTTTGTCGCTCACTTTTAGGTCTCTTCATTCTATGGCTCCAGCCTATCTTTCAGAGATACTACCCCATCAGGCAAAGCATCGTACCACTCGCTTTTCGGAATCCAACAGTCTAGAAATACCTCGTACAAACCTTAAATCCTTTGGAGACCGTGCATTTAGCTCGTATGCTCCCACAGCCTGGAACTCCCTCCCGACCTGCATCAGAACATCCCCTGACCTGACCACATTTAAAAGAAACTTAAAAACATTCCTATTTAGGACAGCATTTAGTGGGTCCTTGTGATTCGTCCTCGATGTGCTTATGCGTGCTGACACTGTTCATGCTGCCACTAACCACATTTGCATGCTGACCCAGTGCATGTAACCCCTAACCATGTTATTCATTTTGTTTGTTTTTCAAGCATGATTTTACTTACTATTCTATTGCGTATCACTTTGCAGCAAATGTAAAGCGCCTAGAAAGAGATTAAGTTCTCTGAGGGCGCTTTATCAAGTGCAATATTATTATTATTATTATTGATATAGACTTGCTGTGCTGATTAGTGGGCGTTCACTGTTAGTGCCGCCGCGTTCCGCTACTGTCGGCGCAGCCGCTCACATCGGTTCTGCACGTTGCTAGCCGTGATGCAAGGTGCATGCGTCGGCTGAGACTGGCACCCATACGAGCGCTGCCTTCGAGGCGGCCGAGTACTGCCCGGACGTGGACGCCGTCGTCCTGCAACGCTAGTCGGGCGATTTGCGGTTTCAAGCGAGACGTTTGGAGGAGAAGGTTCACCACCCGCAAGCTGTCGTGCCTCTCGGGCGTGTTCTATCTGCGGCGAGAGGGCGCGACAATCCCAAGTCGCGAGACACCTGAATTAACGAAACACCCTGACCCTGACCCCCAGATGCCCAGATTTCCTAGCCGCAGACTCCGAACGTAGAGCAGGCGCAACATCAGCTGAATACGCCGCGCGCGTACGGAGGAAAAGAAACTCGCGCGACCGTAGGCCAAGTGCAAAGGATTGAGCTGGCTGTCCAGCTTACCGGAAATGAAGAGTTCCCGTCACTGGCGGCGTCACCTTATTCCAACTTGCTGCGTTTTGGTCGAATTTTTTATAAGAATCCGTTGAGACAATCGATCTGCCCGTTTTCGGCTCTCACCTATTCTCTGGCATTGGGCAATGAGTAGAGAGAGAGAGAGAGAGAGAGGGAGAGAGAGAGAGAGAGAGAGAGAGAGAGAGAGAGAGAGAGAGAGAGAGAGAGAGAGAGAGAGAGAGAGAGAGAGAGAGAGAGAGAGAGAGAGAGAGAGAGTGTGTGTGTGTGTGTGTGTGTGTTGTGTGTGTGTGTGTGTGTGTGTGTGTTTGTGTGTGTTTGTGTGTGTGTGTGTTGTGTGTGTGTGTGTGTTTGCTGTGTGTGTGTGTGTGTGTGTGTGTGTGTGGGTGTGCGTGTGCGTGTGTGTGTGTGTGCCGTGCACTAGAAAGCGTAGACCTAGCCACCACGTTGTTCATTTCAGGAATGGACAAGAGGCTCGTTGGCTCGTTTATGCTCGTCCTTCTGGTCGTCTGCTCTGCTGCTGCTGCTGCTCTGAGTGAGCAATCGCTCAGCGACTGGGACGACGAAATGGACGACGCATTCTACGACGACAAGAGGGCGCCCAAGAGGTTGGTCTACCCTAAGGACTGCAAATCGCAGAAGCTGGTCAACACAGCCCAGAAAGCGGGCCTAATTGTGAGACCCGGAGGGAGTCATTACGTGGTTTATGCCGGAGCGACGCAAATTACGACGATTCCATACAGTGTCAAAGACAACCGCACATGTGCTAGCATTATTAACTTAGTCAACCAATACATATAGGACGCAAATCGACACGCTGCAGCGGCAGTAAATAAATTGCACTCTTCAGGTTCTGTTTCGCGAGACGTAATTCCCACGTAATTCTCTCACTCCGGACCGTTACCGCCAGCGCCGATAGCCGCCAGCAGGCGCCCGAATCTCGATACAGAAAAGCAGAATGCGGTCGTTAAATGAGCCGCTATTTTTGGTCAAAGCAAAAGGTTTTGCTCGGCAGGTTCTAGAAGACTTTGAATCCAATGTCCACAGTTCTCACGCGACAGCACCTACTCGAAGCTCTCAAAGCCTCAAACTGCTACCAAAACTGGCAAATATTTTCCAGCTTTTTGTCACCACTACTTCCGCTGTACTCATTTCGTCGATTGCACACCTGGACGCGGTTATGCTGCTCACTTCCTCTCGGCTGCGTGAGACAGAGTCTGTTGGCGACCTCGTGCGCACCGGAAGCTGCTCATACTGCTTTGAGTGCCCGTAGACAACATCCGTGCGAAACACTTGCTCAATCCTTGCCGCTGAGTGGAGTTACAGATGGAGATGCATAATAGATACTCTGCTATTTAACTTCTACAATAACCTCGAGTCGGCCAACTCTTCAGTTCAATAAGCGCGCCCAGAGGTTGGAGCAATGTGGCACCAGGTCCATTCTTAGCTCATGCCCAGCTACTGAGCTGACTTCTTTCTTGATTATAAGCAGCAGAATCAGCACGTCATCCAACGATAGAGAGCTAACGCCATTACGCCTTCTGTGACTGCGAGCGGCCAGAGAACACACCCAACTTATGCGTGTCCACAGAATTGCGGGAAGCCGTTGCGAGTGATTCGCCACGTTGTCCCGCTTTGTTATAGCTAGAGCAATAATAGTATTAATAATAATAATAGATATGCATAGCGCCCTCAAAAAACTTAATCTATTTCTAATAATAATATTAGTTATACATTCGCATAGCCCCTCAGAGAACTGAATCTCTTTCTGGGCACTTTACAGATGTTGTATAGAAAGCATCACCAGGTGATTGGTGGCAACATCCTCAATTATAATAAGAATAATAGTAACAATACATTTGATAAAGCGCCCGCCGGGAAATCAATCTCTTTCTAGGCGCTTTACAATGTTGCATATGAAGCACAATCGAATGGTTTGTGATAGCATGCTCAATTAACAAAAACAACAAGAATGACATGGTTAGGGTTGACATGCACAGGGTCAGCATTTGCAAGGATGGTTACCGGCAGTATGCACAGTGTCGGCACGAGTAAGCACACACAGGACGATCAGCAAGCAGCAGGCACAGTGTGAGCAGGTACATGAAACATGAAGAACGAATCACAAAGACCCACTAAATGCTGTAAAAAAAAAAAATTCTGCATACATAATAATTAGCAGTTTCTAGGCACTTTACATTTGGTGTAAAGGAAGCGTGGTCGAATGGCTGGTGGTAAAATCCACATATCTTCGGTGGGCGATCTTTTATCGCCGCTGCAAGCGGTAGTGATAGCCTTAAAGGGTCTTCTGTCGCTATACAGAGGAGGCTGTCAGATCAGCTAGTATTTACTTAATTATTTATGTCAACAAGCATAACATGGTCAGAGGTAAAAAAAACACAGTGCCAGATCGCAAGGCTTCTCTACTCGTGATCAGGGTCTCGGTTCGAATCCTGCAGCAGGTAATCCCTTATTTCTTGCTTACACGTGAGAATGGCAGCTGCTCCAAGGCTCTTCTGCCGCCTACATATGTGAGGTCACTGGAATCCGCCGACGTTTGCCTTTGCGGCACGAATTCAGCGGCAATGATGAGAGCAAGTATAAAAAAATCACCGGCATTTCGCATCAACTTTCCCTCTGGCGTGAGAGCCGCGCTCGGCCTAAAGAGTTGTGCAACAGCGCCGAGGCAATTGCAATCGCAAGTCGTCGCTTTCATCATCAGTCCCTGCCTTTGTTATTCATCAGTTTTCCCTTACTGCTACCTACGGCCCTCTCCTAGGCAGCGTAAGCTCAGCTGAATGCCCTGCACCGTGCGGATAAATTTGAGACTGCAGAGCATTCAAGCAACAGCAGGTTGAAACTCCATACTCCGAATAAGAAATGCTTAACGTTAAGCTGCGTTCCTAAAGGCAGCACCATTGTTCTGTTGGGCCGCTGGGTAAAACATTACGCTCATTAAAGCCTGCCTATTACAGCCACGCGAACTCCGGGTTCGGTTCGCCATCGGCCTTAGCCTAGACTGGAGGCGAGGTTATAATAATGCTAATAGTACATTTGTTATAGCACCCTCAGATAACTCAACCTTTTTTTAAAGGCTTTAGATTTGCAGCCAAGGAAGCATGATCGAATGGCTAGTGGTAGCAGGCTCAATCTCAGCAAGCATAATCTTGGTTAGAGGTGACATGCACAGGGTCAGCATACACAGGTTCTCGAACTTCCCGAGGCAGGTCGGGAGGTGTAATTGTTAAGGGAGCGATCCTCTATCGCATACTGCAAACGCGAGTGGCAGTCGCCAAGGCTCTTATATACATTGTAACTGAAGCTATCGAATCAACCTACCAATAATTTCTTTTACCTTTAAGCCGTCGTTATTGGCAGGAAAGTAACTAACCATGTTCCAGCACCTTTCAAAAAGGCCGTAGTCAGGCCACTACTCAAGAAAGCATCGCTAGACCAAAAGAACTTAAGCAACTTCCGCCCAGTATCCCTTCTACCGTTCCTATCGAAGACATTGGAATGAGTTGTGGCAGACCAGCAGAACTCATATATTATAACTTCAAACCTTGCTAGTAAGTTATAGTCTGGTGTCAGAGCTAATCAATCTACAGAGTGAGTATTGCTTCGGGTATATAACGACCTACTTAGGAATGCAGACCTAGGTAGGGTTCCTCTGGTTGTTTTTCTCGATCTCTCAAAAGCTTTTGATGCTATCAATCACCAAGTTCTTCTTAAGCGCCTCTCATCTCGCCTGGGCATCACTGGCACTGCATTAAAATGGTTCAGGTCCTATCTCAGTGTCAGACTCTAGAGTATTGATGTGAAAGGACAAAGATCATCCGAGAAACCTCTGAAATATGGGGTATCTCAGGGTTCTGTGCTTGGACCGGTTTTTTTCACGGCCTATACTCTAAACTCACTACACATCTATATTTATAATCACTCTAGCCGATGTGATTTCCAGGCACGGTCTAGGCTTTCATTTCTATGCAGATGACATTCAGTTGTACTTTTGCTTTGATCCCTCCCAGCCCTCCAGCACGTCGAATTCTTTCAACTCCATTGCTGCATGTATTGATGACATCCTCACATGAATGACAGCGAACTTTCTTAAATTGAATAATGATTAAACCAACTTGCTAGTTATGGGAAAACCAAGTGTGATTCGGAAATTGGAAAGGTCACTCACAATCGGCTCTGCCAGCATATATCTTGTTGAATCGGCACGAAATCTAGGTGTCATGTTCCAAAATGACCTTTCATTAGACGATCACATCAGCTTTACAGTTCAGTCTGCCTACTTTCAGCCACATACAATTACTGAAATTTGGGTTTGTTTAGACAGGAATACCACATATAGGTTGGTCCGTGTATTTGTGACATCCCGTCTTGACCTCTTTAACTCACTGCTTGCTGGTTTACTGGCCTGTGCACTCAGGCACTTACAGCTGGTGCAAAACTCTGCAGCAAAGCTTGTCTGTCGCGAGCGTCGCACTTGCCACGTCTCACTTCTCGCCGACCAGTACTGGCTCCCAGTCAAGCAACGTATCGACTTCAAAGTTTTGTCACTCACTTTTAGGTCTCTTCATTCTTTGGCTCCAGCCTAGCTATCGGATCTACTATCCCACTAAGCTTTTTGTACCACTCGCTTTTCAGAATCTAATAATTTACATACACCCCTTAAAAAACCTCAAATCCTTTGGAGTGCCTTTAGTTCATATGCTCCAAAAGCCTGGAACTCACTCTCAACTTGTATTCTGACATCTCCTGACTTGACCACACTTAAAAATAAACTAGAAATGCATCTATTTATCACAACATTTAGTGGGTCCCTGTGATTCGACCTTTATATTCTTATGCGTGCTGACACTGTGCGTACTGAGACTAAACATGGTTGCATGCTGACCCTGTGCATATCACTCCTAACCATGTGAATCTTGATGTTTATTGAGCATTCCACTAACCATTCGATCGTACTTCCTTTGCAGAAAATGTAAAATGCCTAGAAAGAGGTCGAGTTCTCAGAGGGCGCTATATAAAACGTATTATACTTGTTGTAAGCAGGACAGAATCAAGAAGGAAACAAGATAGACCTTAAAGGAACTCGTCTGCCGGCTGGATCAATTGAAAGCCGAGTGCTGCTGCTAGCGCTGCTACAGTACCCAGCATGGCTTTTATTTAATCCGTCGGACTGATAGCGTCACCCAAATTGTATTGACATACCGCTCTGGATTCCCTACCAATGCCATGGATACCGACTCACCTGAGAGATTGTGCAGCGATCATTGACTTGCAGAGGCTGTCACTGAGAGCAGAGACGACATTGAGCACTCCTCACGCGATGGACTCATTCAAACAGTGCAATTTAAACGGTCATGGGAAGAATAATAGCCCCGAATACCGTCGAAGGGGATAGAGCACTTAATTAGAAATAGCACCTAGTCAAAGCGCTATCCCCTCATCGTCCTGGCCGGAAGCGTTAACTCGCATAATATGTAATAAACTAGTACCGAGCCCATGTGGTCAAGCGGTATTATGTACTTCCTCTGCCACGCCAGTGTTTAATGTCTTCTACTTCGAGTGGACTAGTGCTACGTCTGATGAAAAATCCTAGCTTTTGACGGGAATGTGGTATACTCACCAAACACGCGTGGGTGACAACCTATTAATCATTAATATAATGTTAAAAGCACTTTGTGGTATAAACGCGTCGGTGGTTCAGTGGTAGAATGCTCGCCTGCCACGCGGGCGGCCCGGGTTCGATTCCCGGCCGACGCAACTTTTGTTTTGCATTTGTTAGTAGGTACAGTAAAACGAATGCGTACCTATTATAAAAGGTCGACAAATAGTGCTTAAATGACATAGAAGTGCCGGAAAACCGATATATATTTCCTCTATAACCCATAAGCAGACTGAAGCACTGGAAAGCATTCCACTATCCACTAAACTCAAAAGTTGCTCTGTGTGGTTATGCAAAAGACCGTGTCACATGCAAAGACGAAAAAGTGATTAGCCAGAGTCTACTTGATAACATTTAAGAAGAAACTAAAAATCCACCACTTCCTGATTGCATTCGCTTGGTTCGTATGGGAGTAGTCCCTTGTAAGCTTATTTGTGTTGACTTCGTGCATGTAAACAGATAATAACCGTGCACGTAAATCATGTGTTATTAATTTTATTATTTCTCCTAGGTTGGAGTCGGCCCGTAGTGGTTTCTCTTAGGTTAGCATTAATAAAAATTGGTCAATTGTATAGCACCCTAAGAGAACTTAAACTCAATCAAGGCGCTTTACTGTGAAGATTTGCAGCTGCATGAGAATCAGTGCCCAAAATCTAGTGTCATTCAAAAAGTATCAAGCATGCGTTACCAAAGATGTACCTGTATTGCGCTTAGGCCAGCTTGCTAAAGCAAACATTAAGACACTCGTGGCCAGCGGTAAGACCCGCAGGCTGCTAGTAACATGCTGCGAATGCTACCCAGGTAAACCGTGCATAGTCTACTGCTCATTTAGTGACAGGTAGTTTTGCTTAATTTTAATTTACTTAAGCACATCTTCTAACTGCATCGCTAGAGTTTGATGACTGCGTTGCAATTTACATCGAGCTGCTATAGACAGCTGCAATGCTTTTGCGATAGTTACCGACCTTGGCAATAATGTGCTCACAGCTGTTGAAAAACTCTTGAGCTAAGCTTGTCTGTCGCGTCGTCGAAATTGCTTAAGATGTGAGTACCCCTGATTGATGTCATCCTCTGCTATCGTCTGCATACCTGCATGGTTCGGGAAAAAACCTAGCTAGCGAGCTCCTTAGTTTTGTCTCGGCTTGATTATTGTAATTCCCTTTTTGCTGGGCTACAAAAATAGCCACTTGGCCACGGCAGCTGGAGATAAATATGGCTGTAAGGCTAGTTTACAGGCCCCATGGGTTTGACCATCTCTTTTGCTGAAAGAGGTTGGATGGCTGCATGTTGGAAGCGAAGGAAAGTTCTTATAGTGATCTCCAAGGCCCGCCACGGCTCGGCACTTTCTTACCTTGCTGAACTGCGGCATCAGTTTCAGCTTCCTGTGCCCTCAGGTCCTCCATTGAAAATAAATTAGCTGTCCCGCTCCTTCGCTTAAAAACTGCTACTAACAAAACTTTCGCTCTGCACGTCCTAGACTAAGGAACTTACTTTCACATTTCTTACGCAACGATATTTACTCTCCTGCTGCCGACAATGGCGCATTCCAGCCGTCCTGAGTAGCTGCTTCCATGCTACTCACTACTCAACTGCCCTCATGACTCTGCTATGCTTCCAATTTTCTCTTTATCGCGTGAGATGAAGTCTATTGGCTACCGAATGCGTCCCGAAAGCCACTTAGGCTGTAAGTGCGCTAGTCAAAACTCTCCTTCATAACACCCAAGTAGTCTTTGTCGAGTTATATACGCTGATGCATTACACTGCATTACTTTAGTTGAGAAATGGTGCAGGGGATCTTGTAATTCCCAGGAAGCCTACTTTCAGTTGGTGATTCTAGCGCTAAGGCATCACTAGCTTTGGGTACAGGCTGCAGGTAACAAAGTGTAACAAAGCAAAGCTGTAACACAGTTACTAGGGTTTCTATAGGTGTTTCCGCACTAATGTCTTGAATCAGCCTCATCACGCTTCGCTTCACCATGCTTTACAACTGCTGCAACTGTGCTTGCAACGCTTCTGTAGGTCCTAGACTGCGTGGAGCTCACTTCCATAGTTCTTACGCATTGACAACTACTATCCTGCTGCCGACATCCTTTCCAGCCATCCTAAACTGCTGCTTCCACGCTACTCACTACCTCAATTGCTCTCCTGACTCAGCCACGCTTCTCGCTTTCTCTCTGTTGCGTCAGATGAAGTCTGTTGGCTACCGAATGCGTACCAAAAGCCGCTCATGATGTGATTGCGCTATACAAAGCATCCTTCGTAAGACCCACATAATGTTTGTGGCCTCGTGGAGTTGCAGACGGAGATTCAACAATACAATGCTTGTCATAGGATCCACGCGTGCTCTTATGCCACGCTGATGCAGACATGAGACAAAGTACTGTCGACTGCCACTCACACTATCTACCTGCGGTCCCATCAGTCATGAGACATCTGAAGGCTTTGTCTGCAGGCCACTTTGTCTGGAGGCCACGAGCTCAGCACTTCCTGCGGCTCTCTTGGTGGTCTTGCCTTCGATAAACACCATGTCAACAAGTCATAAAATAAATTCTAGTAAGTCACGTCAGACATCAGATTGCATACCGTTGAGTTTTACCCAGCGAAAACATATTAGAACCCCAGGCCATACATAGTGTTGTACCAGACATAGTATTGAAGAATTTTATTGTTAAATCCTTCCCAACCGTCAATACCAATGATTGCGTTGTCAGTAGTGGAAAGCTCATAGACGATGATGTGTCTCCATCCGTAACTTCATAAAGCCTCAAGCATTATGTGGCTGCTGTGCAAAAGAGTTTTTTTTACAACGAACTCACAGCCTAAGCGGCTTTCGGTACGCATTCGGTAGCCAACAGACTTCATCTTACTCAGCAAAGAGAAAGTGAGAAGCATAGCTGAGCCAGGAGAGCTGCTGAGGTAGCAACTGTCACAGAAGTAGCAGCTCAGGTTAGCTGGAAAGGCCGTGCCATAATCGGCAGCAAGAGAGTAGTTGTCTTTGGCTAAGAAGTGTGGAAGCGAGTTCCACAGTCTAGGACCTGCAGAGCTAAAGCTTCTGTCGCCAATGGTCTTTAAGCGGAGGATGAAACAGCTCATTTATTGTCCACACAGGGCCCGAGGATCTTGGATGGCAGCTGTTACTGTAGTCTATATCAAAGTTTCGTGAGGATCAATGCGATCAATATGCAACACATAAGCTACGGGACTTGCGGCACTTTGATCGGAATATTGCTTCTCAAGTTTACCTTGACCTCCTAGACGTAATTGGTCGGAACAAAGAGGATTGTTGGCAGTGTTATTGATTCAGGCTCACAGCCTGACATGTCGAGTCTTTTTAATCGACCTGTAAGACTGTGGTGAGTTTACGCTACAGCAACTCCACATATAACTGCTGTACCCCTGTTACATCACTATCTGCCGACTGCTTTGATTTCGATTGCTGTGCTGCTACCTGCTGTTCATGCATTTGGTTGGCACCTTTGTTGATATTCGCACAAAAATTTCGTGCGCCTTAATGAGGTGATCGTGTATAGCTAGCTTGTATGCTATCTTTCACACGAGACGCTAATCGTGCAATCTTCAGTGAAATTAAACGAAATCAGTCAGCCAGCTTGCCGCAAAGCGGGCCCAACTGACTGCCCAGCACGCCCGACTAAAGAGATTACCCAGCACGCCCGACTAAACTGATTACCCAGCATGCCTGAATGAACGTGTAGTTACATGTCAGCTCGATGTATAAGTTGCGTCTCCTATTAGGCTTCAATAAGTACTCCTGCATCGGAAATCCCTCCCAACAGCTGCGATGACGACGCGGTGCTCATTACTTCATTCAAGGATGCAACAAAGACTCACGAAACAAAAGAAAGTGGGAAGCATAGCAGAGTCAGGAGAGCAGTTGAGGTAGTGAGTAGCATGAAAGTAGCAGCTCAGGACGGCTGGATTGCGCAATTGTCGGCAGCAGAAGAGTAAATATCGTTGCGTACGAAATGTGAAAGTAAGTTCCTTAGTCTAGGACGTGCAGAGCGAAAGTTTTCGTTGGTAACAGTTTTAAGCGAAGGAGCGGAGCAGCCAATTTATTGTCAATGGAGGACCTGAGAGCACGAGGAGGCAGAACCTGATGCAGCAGTTCAGCAAGGTGCGAAAGAGCCAAGCCGTGGAGGGCCTTGTGGGTCATGGTAAGAAATTTACTTCGTTTCCGTTGGTCAACCTGCAGCCATCCAGCCTCTTTCAGCAAAAGAGACACATGATCAAACCCATGGGGTTTGTAAACTAGCCTTACAGAAATCACCAGCTGCCGTGGCCATGTGGCTATTTTGGTAGCCCAGCAAAAAGGGAATTACAATAATCAAGCCGAGACAGAACTAAGGAGCTAGCTAGCTGGGTTTTTTCCCGAACCATGCAGTTAATTTTTTTGCGAGCCACAGTTGAAGACAGCTCGCTATCTTAGATAGGGATAGGACTTGATGGCTAGCTGTAAGCAATCTTCTGAATGAAGCTTTTAAAATTTAGGCAGCTGTCGAAATCGACGTCTAAATTTTGAGTGCGTGGTGATGGTCGCACCATACCATCACCCTAGACTGTGGAGCCCGCTTCCACAATTCTTACGCAACGACAACTACTCTCCTGCTGTCGACTATGGCACATCCTTTTCAGTGGTCCTGAGCTGCTACTTCCATGTTACTCACTACCTCAACTGCTCTCCTGACTCTGCTATGCTTCCCACTTTCTCTTTGTTGCGTGAGACGAAGTCTGTTGGCTACCGAATGCGTACCGAAAGCCGCTTAGGCTGTGAGTGCACTATACAAAACTCTCCTGCGTAACACCCACATGGTTTTTATGACTTTGTGGAGTTACTGACGGAGATACATACATACATTAGAAGAGAAAAGCCTTCTAATCCAGTCACACGCTAAGGTGTCCTATGAGATGCAGTTCAGTTTTATCGTCGTTTAGTTTCGAGAAATTCTCCGACATCCAGGATGGAATGTCGGCAAGGTAAGCATTCAGTTTATCAGTTGCTGCAGCAGATTCCAACGGTTTGAACGACAAATACGGCTGAGTGTCTTCAGCAGAGAAGATAACGCGAGCCACCCACTGCCAGCGCCGGCTTTTGGCGTGCGACACCCCTCTCGGCAAGAGCGCCAACGCGCGTGTAAAGTGCCTAGTGTTATTAAAGTGCTGTTATTTTTATAGGCGAGTCCCGTCTTCTCCTGAAGTCTGCAGCCTTCCACCATTGCCTTCCACCCATTCGTCGGCGGCAGCCGACATTTGCCCACCCGCAGCTGAGCTGGGCAGCTAAAGAAACCACTTCTTGGCACGAAAACGACAAGCGGAAGCAACGAAAAAAAGGTGGTCTTACTCTTACTCATTTTACAAACAATTACGACGTTAAGACAGTCTCGTTTAAATTGCTCTGGATCCTTGCCCGGCAGATTCGGTGAATGGTTGCTGTTACTTACTAATGATAATAATAATAATAAAAATAATAATAATGCACTTGATAAAGCACCCTCAAAGAACTCAATCTCTTCCTAGGCGCTTTACATTTGCTGCAAAGGGAAACGCCATTGAATCGTGAGTGATATCATGATTGTTAAACAACATGAGCAACGCGGTTTTTACGATGGCGATATGCGAAACTGATACCGCCCACTTTCGCACGTCTCTCCTGTTCGTGTCAAAAAAGCAATGCAAAGCGCGCGAAAGTAACTGGAAATGCGCAAGCCGAGACCGCGCGCACGTGTTAGTGTAGTCTCTCAACCTAAGCCAAAAAGAAATCCTAGCTGATTAAACAGCCTCTTTTTTATAGCGACAGAAGAGCCTTTATGACTATTTCCACCGCTTACAGTGGCAATAAAGAATCGCCCACCGCAGGAATCGAACCCACGACCTCGGGACCGAGGTCATGAAAGCAACCGCCTTACCTAGTGTGCCATCACGACGATGGAATGGATGGAGCGGCGGATGGAACTGATGGAACGCCGCGGTACGCCGCCGAGGTAGCGCTTCCGCCAAATGGTCGCAAGCAGAGTCGTCTTTTCTCAGCTTTTCCTACGCTTGCGCGAGATTGACGAGAGATGGAATTGAGCTGGGCTGGATTTGAAACGGTAAAAAAAATTGCTATTATACAAATAAGCGAAGAACCCTATGAGAATCAAATTTCTTTCTGGCTAGGAACTTTTAGCAATCTGACGAAATGGTTGTATGAAGGTGTATCGATGATACTACGCGTGCGTTCGTAGACGCGGCAAACAGCGAGCGTGGATCACACATTCGTGTTGCGAGTATTCTAGAAGTCGCGCTGTTCTATCTTTGACGGACAAACGCAGCGTTTTGTGCGCTTACTTTGAGGAATTCGCAGAGATGGATGGTGGGCCATGCTCTGACTGCTTGCAGTCAGAAGCCTATGTCGCCGAGTACTTCCGAGTAATCAAAGGCTGGCAAGTGCCCTGCTATTGGCTACAAAATAGGTGGCCTGTAGGTGGATGGTACCTACAGCAATCTCTTCAATTGGATACTTATAACGAAGCGCCATTTCGGCACACACAACTAATTAAAAGGACGATTCACTTTGATGAATAAAATAGCCAGGGACGTTTACGTATTTAAATTTTTAGAATTTTGTCTAATCGGTATTCGAGTGGATGCCAGCCTGCAGTGAGCACTGAGTCTTGGGTTGTGTGCGAGCTGAAAGTTCGGCTCCACGAAATTTAAATAAAAAAGTAGTTAGAGGCACAACCAGCGACGACAGTAAGAAGAGCGGGCGGCACGAGACCGAATCAGAAAGTTGATACGCTTGTAACCGAGACTGCGGGGTGATGTACGCTACTTTCCACGTCACCTGTACTAGCAACGCCGCCTGCTGCTACGCCACCGTCGCCGGACTCTAGCGAGACAAACAGTTTAATTAATAAGTTTATTTATAACAATATCGCATGCGACAACAATAGCAGCGGTACTAAGCACTAGCACTGAGCGAGGACCCCAGGTACATTAGGCTACGGTGGACCAGCTGTCTCAAAGCAGGAGAACACTCTCAGCCCGAAAAAATATCTTACCTGGTTGAGGAAAAGATGCCGTGCGCCGGGTTTGCGTTTTTGATCTGTGATGAGTTTGCGTTTGTTGTTTTAACACGGCGCGCAAAAACTTCTTCCGCAACCTCGTAAAAAGTGTGGCAGCTATCCTCACAATCACCAACAGGGACGACATTGGTACGACAGAGGTTGAATCAACATTAAGCGTATTACGCCACAAGTTGGAAACTAGCAACGTGCAGATTACTGAAGTCTTCACGGGAAGACGGTCTTTGCGAATTCGGAATCTCCCACGGGAAAGCCATCTGTGGCAAGGGAGAGGGCGCAAGCCAGGGCAGGCCAGAGCATGCCCTGTATTTCCAGTACTGTCTTTAGCCATCCAGCCTACACACGCCCCATCGAGCACTGCTGCGAACCAGTCTAAGCTATTGGCCACAAGACATTTTACAGCTCCAGAAAACACTCTTAAAGTGTGCATATCGAATGATAATTTTATGTGCAGCAGAACCTTAATAATATGAGGCACGATTCTTCACATCGCCATCGACCTGCGTTGGTAGGGGCCGGATGTGGCTGAAACCGACTAGCCAGCCGTACATAACCAACGCCATCGTAGCAGACTTTCTTTCTATCATGCCATGAGATAAATAAGAGTGTAAAATAATAATAAATAAATAAAATAATAATAAAAAAAATAATAAAAATAATAAATAGTAAATAAGAGCTAGTGGAAGGATTGTCGCTCGAAAATAATTTCAAACCGTTTGCCCTAGTCCCCTAGGAGCAGTCCTTTAAGTCTCTCGTCTGGAGTCTCTCCGACAGAACGCTGAAAATGGTGGCAGCAGTAATAATAATAGTAATAATAATAATAACAATAAAACACTTGATAAAGCGCCCTCAGAGAACTCAATCTCTATATAGGCGCTTTAAATTGGCTGCAAAGGAAGCATGTTTGAAGGGTTAGCAGTAGCATGCTCAATTAACAACAAGAATAACATGGTTAAGGGTGACATGCACAGGGTCAGCATGCAAGTGTGGTTAGTGGCAGCATGCACAGTGTCAGCACGAATAAGCACATAAAAGACGAATCGCAGGGACCCACTAAATGCTTTGACCAATAGGTGCGTTTTCAATTTCTTTTTTAATGTAGCCAAGTCAGGGGACGTCGTGACGGAGGTCGGGAGTGAGTTCCAAGCTTTGGGAGCATGCGAACTAGAGGCACGGTTTCCAAAGTAGCACGGTCTCCAATCTATCGCCGCCGCCCCCCCCCCAGGTACCATGTCTTGCTTCGAGATTTTTGTAGTCTCGTTTCAATTCTCCAGAAATCGCTTTTCACTCGTTATTAATAACATTGGAAATTATTTCCATTATTAATATTATAATTAATGAAAATACTATTAATAGTCAATTATTAATAGCATTTGGAAATTATTTCCATTATTAATAATGGAAATACTATTAATAGTCCATTATTAATAAAATTGGAAATTATTTCGCCCCTCATTAAGAAGGCAACACTTTAGGAGCAGGAGCAGCTCTGGAAGCTATAAATTACCAAGTCCTTCTTGAGCACCTTTCGTCTAGCGTGGGCATCACTGGCACTGCACTGCATGGCAATGGTTCAGGTCTCGTCTCAGTCGGAGTCTTCAGAGAATTTATGTCTGTGAGAATCAGTGATCCGGAGAGCCCTCCAAAGGACAGGGTACCCCAGGGGTCTGCGATTGGTCCACTTCTGTTCACAACTTATACGCCCCCTCTTGCCCACGCGATCGCTAAGCAGAATCTAGCCTCTCATTTTTAAGCACTCACTCGGCCACCGTATGCCCCAGCCAGGCCGCCGCCTTGCCACGTCACTTCTGTTGGGCTAGAGCAAGTCAAGCGACAGTTTCATTACACGTCTCTATAATTTTGCAATATAATAATATAATATAATAATAATAATAATATTGCAATATATACAATATAATAATAATATTGCAATCCCCAACGTTAAAAGGGAAACGAATCAATCGTGCATCCTTTGCAGCAAATGTAAAGCGCCTAGGAAGAGATCGAGTTCTTTGAGGGCGCTTTATCAAACTGTATTATTATTATTATTAGACTTCTGGGGACGCTAGGTACAGTGGGCTATGGAGAGAGGGCGGGAAACAAAAAATTCACGAAAGCAGACGGAACTCGCGAGACGGACCGAAGCAGTCTTGAAGGTGGCCGCCGCTGCTGCTCCAAGAAATACCGACCACGACGACGTCAAAGGTACGAGTGTCTGCGTAGCAGGTGACTCGCAAGCCGGCAGCTTGACGTCAGCTCGTGGAGCACCCCAGCCCAGGGCGCCTACAAGCAGCGTACTGAGCTGGGACCGCGGGATATGCGAGCAGCAACAGCGAGTGCGCTTAACTTTTTGGCTCGGGCAGTCGGAGTCCTCGTTACCTTCCGTGGCTGGCCGCGTGGTCGAGAAACGCCAAGTCACCCATCCTTTTGGATACTTGCGGATACTGAGCGACCAGAACACTTCGCGCCGGATTCCATGTCTTGACCAACGAGCTTCGCTCTCCAATTGTCCAGATTAGTGGGCGTCGTCGCCCATGCGGTCTCACATCGAAGGGTCGGCTTGGCCCAGCCCGGCGATCCCCCCACAGCTGGCCGTTTCACACTACAGCCTCACTGGGCTACTGAACCCTGCTTAGAAACAGCTGTACGTGTGCTTTTATCCCTCTCCTTGTTACCTCACATCAAGCTCTCTCAAATCCATCGCAACATGTATTGCTCACATTCGCACTCGAATGGCTGCAAACTTTCTCAAGCCAAATAACGAACAAATCCAACTTACTATTTAAGAGGAGTCCTAGTTTTACACGGACATAAGAAAACCCAGCCCTCGAAATTGGTGATGCTAACACGTGACCTCTGGTGGCATCTGCTTGCCATCATTCTGTTTGTCCTGTTCCCATGTGAACTTGTAGCACACGACCGCATCTGCTCCATGGTAAATGCTGGCTACTTTCTGCCACATAGCATTTCAAAAATAAATTTGGCCCTGCTTAGATAAGGTTACCAAATTCAAGCTGGACCGTGTATTCGTGACATTGCGTCTTGATTTCTGTAGACATTGCGTCTTGATTTCTGTACCTCACTGCTCTCAGGTCATCCCGACAGTTCACTACGGCGCTTTCAACTGCTCAAAAACTCTGCAACTAGGCTTACCTGTCGTGAACATCCTGACTGCGGCTTCATACCACTTCTCACAGACCTGCACGGACTGCCCGATAAGCAGCTAGTAAACCTTAAGGTTTTGTCACTCACTTCAGGTCCTTTCATAATCGTAGACCTGTCCACGTATCGGAGTTACCTCCCAATCAGGCCAGGAAACATTTGTCTCACTCGTCTGACTCAGGCCGATAAAGTGAGCATCTAACCAATCTCAAACCTTTTGCTTAGAACTGACTGTTGTCTCACGTCACGACGTCCCCACCGACGGCTGAAATAAGAAATAAAGCTGAATGCCATGACTACCTGATCCTCGCAGGACCTGCAGGGTCCGTGCGCAGTGTCCCTTGTTTGTGTGCGGCTGCGTGCAGACAGTCGGCATTTTATCACCAACCAATGGACATGCTTCCTCTTTTCCGCTACGTGTAAAGTGCCCAGAAAGAGATTTAGTTCTCTTAGGGTTAGTGTTACACAAATGTCTTTTTATTATGATTTACTCTGCTATCACGATAGCACGGATCAGCTCTACTGCGGTATCTTTATCTAAGCTGGTGAGAATTTCTGCAGCGTGGCTTTCATGAAACTAGGCAGAATTGACGGCGGAGCTAATTGTTGACGTCGTGCGACACGTGTTATTCGGAACAGGACACCTAGATATCTTGCACCGGCTACAGGACGTATACCGGCCGAGCGCATTTTGAAGGTTAGTCATTACAACGTCAGAGTAACAGTTGGCTTGCTGCCGAGTGTGCATGCTAGTGATAGGAATGAAAGCCCAGCTTAAGCCGAGGGACGCTGAAAGTCAGGAAAAGATTAAAGCGCAGGGTCATCTGGCTGTAATCTGCATTAGCCTAGACAGAGCTGGGCATTTACACAGACAAGAGGGCGAGCGATACGAAGAGGGAGAGAGTACATGGCGATAAAAAGCTCGCCGAAATAAGCAGATCGCAGCTCTCTCTCTAAATATTTTAAAGGGCTCACTGCATTCCTATTGTTTATGGTCTCTGGAAACTTCAACTAACACGGGACCTAAACCATCGCAGAGTAATGCCAGTGTTTCCAAGGGAAGATTGCAGGCAGTCAATACGGATTCGGTGACTGTTAGTATCAAACGCTGCCGAAAGATCCAGCACAACTAACTGAAGGACTTCATGTACACGTCAGAATTTCTGAGTTCACCATATACACTAAACAGTGCTGACTCCGTAGAGAGATTATTGCAAGCTCTCGACTTGACCTTACTTGCCAGACCTGAGCTTTTGGTAGAAGAATCTATCAGATCTGATACTAGCTGTTCCAACGTCTTTGCGTCGGAGCGGCGATAGTAAGACCGGACGGAAGTTCCCTTCTTGTCTCGCATTGAATTTTCTATGCATGGCCTAACAAACAGCAGCCTTTTTGAAAGATATAGGGACATTAATTGAGGCTAGTGACACATTTATTGTGACACTTAAGCAGGGCAGAAGCAATTCGATGCATCGCAGAAGGACGAACACTACGCGTTTAGAGGGCCTTTAGTATTCTTATACCTTGAAATGAACTTCGAAAAAGTGAGGCTAATCCAGTCATGTCTGCCTAAAATTCAGTTGGCAGTCTATGCGATATGATTGGTAACATTAAAAATATCTCTTACCTGAGCACACACCCGCTCTGACAGAATTTCAAAATGTAAAGAACATTTGAATGAATGCGAATCGGAATAGAAATTCTGAACTATTTGCTTCGAAACATCGATATAGTAAAATAGCTCGGTCATAACCGCTAAATGCTCGTGGATATGTTTGGGGGACAAAGGTCGCAGCATCGTACACTCATGGTTCAAATCTCTTTAACAAATCAGTGAAAGATGTCACGTGGACATCATGACAAACAGAAAAAAAGAGTTTCCCTCGGGTAGACAACAACGCAAGAGTCGTCAATTGCAGAAACAATGAGATGAACAAGCAGCCTTTTTATGGCACCGCAGCATGTAGGCATGCGACATAAAGCACTGTCGCCGCAATGAACACGACCAAAGCACGGTGCCGATCGGCCACGTAACGATGACTGTCAATGGACTCCAATTGCAGACGCCATCAGCAGCACAGCCACTTTGCTCATCGCACTGCGGGTCATAATATTAATAAAACATTTGCATAACGCCTTGGCTAAGATACGTGGCCAATATCACGGACGTTAGTGGAAGCCATCACCAAAATCTCGCATGATAATAATAACAATAATACACTTGATAAAGCGCCCTCAGAGAACTCAATCTCTTTTTAGGCGCTTGACATATGCTGCAAAGGACGCATGATTGAATGGTTAGTAGTAGCGTGCTCAATTAACAACAAGAATACCATGGTTAGGGGTGACATGCACAGGGTCAGCATGCAAGTGTGATTAGTGGCAGCATTCACAGTGTCAGCACACATAAGCACATAAAGAACGAATCACAGGGACCCACTAAATGTTGTCGTAAATAGGTGCGTTTTAGTTTCTTTTTAAATGCGGTCAAGTCAGAGGATGACGTAACTGACGTGAAGGCGTAAAATTGTCAACTCCGGCTTCCCAAACATAAATCAAACACATCCGGTTGCCGGATTTACCGATAGACGCTTCACCGAATGCCGGCACTGGTGCTGCAAGGATCCTCTTAATCGGAATCGAAGTCGCCCAGATAAGCAGTGGTAGATCCGTTCTATATCGCAGCCTAACGATTCTTATAATTTCCTCTACTATGTCCGCAATGTTCTGCTACAAATTGGTACTAGACTCAGAACAATCACGCTCGCAATAAACACGGCAATTAAAAATATGCAAAATATTCCTAAATTCAGCCTGACGCCTGACTAAAAAACCCGGCTTTTGTGACCAGCACAGTAATTAACTTGAAATTAAGCCATTTCTGATTATGAGAATGACACATGTTCGTCCTGTGGTTAGCATTTAGTCTCACAGAACAGCAAAGGAGAGAAAATCAAAACGTATTTACTCTAAAGACAGAGGAAAATAACTGCTAAAAAGGGTTTGGAAATGAAATATTTTAGATGTACCGCAGTGTTGATTTCAAGGTCATCTGACTCAACGCACACGACTGCGTTATGACCATCAGGAATTGCCGTTTTGGGCTGTCACCATCTAGTCGTCTGCTACGCTACTGCTCGGTTCGAAGAGTAGCCAAGTGACCAAGGTCGAGGTCGAGGCTCCTGGTAAGCCATCGACGATCTGAATCGTGCATTGTTCTGCTGAGTTCACAGGGATTGAAGTAAAAAAGCTCATGTTTCTCAGATTTCACACCGTCACGAACAGAGATCCGTCAGTGCTAGTTCTTCCGCTGGCACTTCCGCCACAGAGTTCTACAAGCACCTACCGTTTATCGATATAGCGGACAAAAGACAGCAGTGTGAGCAAACATAGAGCTCAAATCAGCCACTTCACAGAGTAAAATTTGGCAAGTGACTCTCAATCAAAATAGCGTTGCTCCGTTCGTGTGCGGCGGCAATGTAGAGCAATTCGATCTTGACCTGACTTGTGACTGCGCTGAAAGCTCGGGCAGTGCAGGTTATTAGTTGCTGTTGAATGCATCAAATCACTCTGACGAACGATACAATAGCAGAAACATGAAACCGAGCACTTCATTGATTCGAGACTGTTTTATTCTACGACAAACGATAATGTAACAGCAAAAGAAAAACCAAGCGAAGCTGCGGTGCTTCAAGGCTGCTTTATTGTGGAGTTCTGCAGGTTGTTTGCGCCAACTTGATCGAACTTTCAAGAAGAGCAGATATCCTCTATTGTCGCTTGCACGAGCCACGAAGCTTGGCTAGTAGCTCAAAAACAGAACTGTTTTGCTTAGCTGGGTTGCAGCAGCTACCCATTAGCTTCGTGGCTGGGCAAACAAGAGAGACACTGCCGGTATCTGAATCTCGAAACAGAATCGCACAATAGCTCTGCGGTTGGTCCGTCACCGAGGGTAAACATAGCGTGTCGCTGCGTCATTCTTCAACCCAGTGAATGTAAACAAACGTGGAACGATATGAGTCCGACAGGTCGGCGCTGCTTTAATTAATGGTTCAGCTCTTTGTGCCAATAGTAGTCTGCTACATCGTGGACATCAAAAATTAGATGCCTGAGTTCCGTAACGGACATCTTGGAACAGACAGTCGTTTTGTTGGTCGAGACCGCTGTAGTCGGCAGCGCGAGACCAAGTTTACTAGGGATCAAGGATTGTTATACGACTCAGAAGAGCACGGGCGGTACGGTGCCGAGCCTGATTGAGAAGTAGTTCTAATAGGTAAGCTGGAGCAAGAGAATGAAGGGACCTAAAAGTGGGTGATAAATATCATGAAGCCCATACGCTGCTTGACTGATGAGACAGTATAGGTCAACGAGAAGTGCTGCGATGCGACAACTGCGACACTCGCGAGAGACAGACCTGATGGCTGCCGATTTTGTGATAACTGTGTGCGCATTACTGCACAGACCGGAAGACCGGCAAGAAGTGAATTGCGAAGTCGACACGGCAGGGAGAGCTGAGTCATGCATTAGTTCTGTGACCTGTAGGTACTGAAGCGACGAAAAAATAAACTCTACTCGATGCACATTTTGCGTTTTTGCTTCTGCCGCCGGTATACGCGTTACATCTTTTTCTGTTTTATTTTACTTGCGTAAGAATGGTCTTTCTAACGGAGTTACAGCATTATTACATCTTGTTTTGTGAGCATTTTATTGCTTTTCGTCAGTCTTCGCTACCAAAAATATAAAGTCACGCCCACACCCATGTATTAAGCCGTACGCGGTCCGTTTTAAGAGTAAGCGAACCGGCCATCGCTCAAATGGCTCATTCCAAAGAAGTTTAGGGAGATAGCCAAAAGCCCGATTACACATCGGCTTGAGGCGGCGGCCAGGCGAGTAGAGAATAGGATGATCCCTAGAGCTTACGAATAGCCTATTAATACTAGTCCTACTTGGACAGAAGAGGCAAAGAGGAAATGTAATTGGAGATTACCTGAAATTCGGCCTTGACTTCTCCTACATTTCAGCTCAAGGTTTCTATGAAGGATGCAACTGTTTGAAAAAGGACTTGCCATTGGTAACTACTGATGGCATACCATCACTTGAGATGCTTTAATTTACCACAATACTATAATATATATAATATATGTATTATATATTATATATATGTATATACTGAATATACATATATATATATATATATATACGTATACAATCTGAGTGAGTTCTCATATAATATATATATATATATATATATATATATTATATGAGAACTCACTCAGATGGTCTCTGCAGTTGACTGCAGAGGCCCAGCTAGTCACGGGCGCCTTGCGGTCGGAGTCGCACTTTTCGTATTCGCACAAGCTCACCTGACACCTGACTGAAGACCTCTGAAGCTGTTCTAGGTGCTTTACATTTGCTGAAAAGCAATCATGATCGAATTATATTTTCATTTAGCTTCGCAGCAGGTGAGTGATAAAAACACTTATCCCGATCTTGCTAGTAAGTTCCAATCGAGATTTAAAGTTTACCGTTCCACATAAACTGCTCTACTTCGAGTCTAAAAAATTTCTAAGAATTCGAAACGGGTTAAGGATTCTTTGCTAGTTTTCTGAGATCTCTCTGGAGCATTTGAAATAATTGACTTCGGTTTTTCTGGAGCGCCTCTCCGGTCACTTAGGCATTGCTGGCACAATATAAAGGTGGGTTAGGCCCAACCTCAGTGAGAGATGTCAGGATGTTGATACAAAGTATAGTCGGTCATCTGAAGGATCCCTTGAAGTGTGGTGCACCTAAAGATTAGATCTGTTACTGCCTTGGTTTCGCTATCTGCATTCTAAATTCTACCGTCGACGTCATCGCCCAGCACACGCTTGGCTCGCATTTCTGATTTCCTTTGGCCGATGACGCTCAGCTATACCGATTCTTAGACTGCTTCACTGCAGAGCTTCCTAGCTTTGCTCCTCATACGACTGTCTTAATTTCCTTGCCGCCGGAATCGTCGCAATTCGCCGAGTTTTGACAGCTTCTTAATCTAAAGCTTCTTAACATCTCTTTAGCGGCTATTTGCTTCTTTAAGCTTAGCGATAAACGATCAACCTAATAGTCGCGGACAAACCTAGTGTTACCTGATGGTTGGAAAACCCAGCACTCAAACAAGCTGGTTCAGCTAGCATCACATCCGTGACATCACGTCCCGTAATCAAGGAACACTATTCCACAATGTTTTGTCATTGGATGAGCATATTGTCTCCGCTGTAAAGTTGGCCTACTTTTAAGTGGGGAATATTACCAAAATAGAGGCCTGCTGAAACAAAGGTGCGACCAAGCTAATTCATGCACGCTTGTGACTTCGGTTCTAGATTCTTATAATTCCCTTCACTCTGAGCTCTCACATCGCACAACTTCTGCCCGAGCTTCAAGGTCTCTATCAAGCACAGAATCAATTTAAGATGCTCTCTCTCTCTCCCTCCCTCTCTGTCTCTCTATCCCTCTTATTGGTTTATCGGTCACTACGCTCATTTGCACCAGTCTACCGTACCGTCCTCTAGCTATTCCAATGTGCTCTTGGACAACCCCTTCAGCGATGTCAACTTCGCTGCCAGTTACACCGCCGTCTTCTTCGCTCTAAAATAACTTCCTCTGCACTGCAAGTCTGGCACTCGCTTTACTTTTGGCTTCTCTCGTCACCTAGATCAACTTTGCACCCTGAAGTCCCAGCAACTTCTCGCTTTCCTTGAACCCCAGTGAGTTTGTTTTCCTCGTTCCTTTGCATAGAGAGAGAGAGAGAGAGAGAGAGAGAGAGAGAGAGAGAGAGAGAGAGAGAGAGAGAGAGAGAGAGAGAGAGAGAGAGAGAGAGAGAGAGAGAGAGACACACAGAGAGAGACAGAGAGAGAATAAGAAAGGGAGAACGATCAAGCGAGAGTGCAAGTAGACGAGTCTCAAAGACTGAGGATGAGCGAGCAATAATGTGCATGCTCGCTCATCCTCAGTCTTTGAGAGAGAGAGAGAGAGACAGACAAACAGACAGAAAAGAGAGAAGGGGACAGAGAGTCACAGAGAGAGAGAGAGAGAGAGAGAGAGAGAGAGAGAGAGAGAGAGAGAGAGAGAGAGAGAGAGAGAGAGAGAGAGAGAGAGAGAGAGAGAGAGAGAGAGAGAGAGAGAGAGAGAGAGAGAGAGACAGACAAACAGACAGAAGAGAGAGAAGGGGACAGAGAGTCACAGAGAGAGAGAGAGAGAGAGAGAGAGAGAGAGAGAGAGAGAGAGAGAGAGAGAGAGAGAGAGAGAGAGAGAGAGAGAGAGAGAGAGAGAGAGAGAGAGACAGAGACAGAGACAGAGACAGAGACAGAGAGAGAGAACGACAGAACGAGAGAGAGAGAGAGAGAGAGAGAATAAGAAAGGGAGAACGATCAAGCGAGAGTGCAAGTAGACGAGTCTCAAAGACTGAGGATGAGCGAGCATTAATGTGCATGCTCGCGTATGTGTGTGCTCGCTCGCGCGCGCAAGCCAGCCTCGTGAGGCATCCGAAAGGGCGAATGCGCAGCAAAAATCAGACCGACTGCGGAACGTACAGCGAACATTTATAGTTTCTTTTTAGCCGTTGCGGTCTCAGAGAGTGACGTCAGCGGGAATTGGCGACAGTCGCTGACCGCGCGTCCAGACGAGTCTCTCTTTCATCAGCCGAAGCCTTTTTCGCAGAGGCGATAGGTACTGCGCGCTAATAATGAAGTTTGCCGTCGGCACGTGGCCAATATTGGAGAGCGAGTCCACTTTGGCCTGCGAAGTCCAGTGCGGCGCTTTGTCGAAGACGACCACGTGTCCGCCGCCGGGCCGGTGGTCCCAGTTGTCCAGCGAGCCCACTTTGGCCTTCACCGCCGCCAGGCTGGCAGTCTGCATGGTCACACTGCCGCCGCCGCTCAGCTCCACCGTACGCTCGTACGTCGCGCCGCCGCTCCGCCGTCGGTTCGCGACGACGGTGCGGCCGTGTCGGCGTTCGCCGCCGCCCGGCACGTGCCGAGCGTTGACTAGCGAGCCTACCTTGGACGAAGCGGTCCACGACGGCCATTCCGAGTAGATGGTCACGCGGCCGCCGCCCGGCACGTGCCCAGCATTCTGCAGCGATCCGACCTTGGGCAGAGCGGCTCGGATCGGGTTCCAGAACGTCACGTCCGCCGGCGCGACCGAGCCCGACGCGGCGCCGTCGCCTACGCCGCAGGCTGCGGCGGCGGCTGGGTCCGTCGCCAGCGGCGGCAGCCGTCCGACTTTGCCGGGCGCGGCCGACGGCGGAAGGGCGGCGGCGGCGGCGGGCTGGTGCTGCCTGTAGCGTTCGAGCCGCTTCACGAGGAGCAGTTTCCGCTTCCTCCACGCGCTGACCAGCGGCGAGTCGTGCGAGCAGGAGCAATGCGCGCCAGGGCCGCCGTCGCAGCCGCTTCCGCTGCTGCCGCCGCTGCCGGACATCGTCGGGCGTCGGCCCGCGAGAGCATAACGCCTCGCGCGCGACGCGACCGGCGGTGCGGAACGCCGTCCGCCTCTCTCTCCCCCGTCTCTACCGGCAGCCGTCGAGGAGAGGGCGCGGCGGGTTAGCGTCAGCGCGGCGAGCGTTGCGCCCGAGAATGCGCCTGGCGGGCGCGCGCTGCCGCCGCCAGCGACGCGCGCGCGAAATGCGGGCTCCGCCTCCGACGGAGTGCGACCGCCGCGGTTGCTAGGGCGCTATCGATCGGCTCGCGCGAGCGCTTGTCGACGACGTCTACGCTCCTCTCAAGGAGCTCGCGCTTGGCGCTCCGCGCGGCGAGCGCGGAGCTCAAACACTGGGAGGAGGTCAACCGAGTGGCTTGCGAGTGGGCGAGAGCGGGTGGGGGCGGGGCTGTCGCTGTGGCGTCTCCTAGCGGCTCGGCGCTCGGAGAAGGACGGCGACTCGATCGAGTTTTCGGGCGCTCGCGCGGGCTCGGATTTTCGCTCGCGCCCTCCACGCGAGCTGCCGAAGAGCCGTCGATGTTAGGCGGCGGCGGCGGCGGAAGCCAGTCGATCAGCGTTCGATAACGGCGGCGACGGTCGCCGTTTGGCGCTCGCGTAAGCGGCGCCGCCAGAAAGCGGTTTTCGGAGCGAGCTGACCCGATTCTGCACAATGCCGACGCTCCGCCGCTTCGTTGCGCCCGCGCGAGCTATCGAGCGGCGGCGGCCGCTATCTCTTCGCTTCGCGGCCGCGCGCGCCTGTGCCGCCCGCTCTATCGGGGGGGGGGGGGGGCGGCGGGACCCAGCGACGCGACGGAGCGCTTCTCGACGTCGAGTCGGCGGCGGACGAGAGACGGTCGCCTCCGCGTCGTCCCCGTCCCTTCGCGCGCGTACGCGCGAGACGCTGAGCGCCGCGATTCCGGAAATATGGTGGACGGCTGGAGCCTGTTCGGCAGCGACGCACGAGCGGCATTAAAATGTCGGCGAGAGAGGAGCCGTATTCGCATCGAGCCGTTGTCTATCGAGACGGACAGCTGCCGCAGCCCGTTTAAGGAAACTCTTGAAGGGCTGTGAACCGCGCTAAATCATCGCCAAAATTCGCGCTGCCCAGCAGAGTTCGACAAGTACCCGCACAGCTCTCTGCGATCGGCGGCGATAAAGAGAGCGATCAGCTGACCTACACGATCCGACAGCTGACCCGCAAGGTCTTAGACCGAGCCTCACCGCATTCGCACGGCGTCGATCGAGGACAGAGGTGCTCCGCGTCTGTAGCGCAGCTCCGTCTGGCTCAATTCGAGGGCGCACAAGAACTGCACGGCGGGAAAAACATCTTTGTTCTCGAGCAGTGAGCCAAAGTGGAGCAGCAATGTGGTGATATAGGAAGGGCGTAAGCGCGTGCCGGAAGCTCTTGGACCGGATGTGTCAATTCATTCGGCAAGTGGAATTGGTCTGCTATCCGCTGGAACGGATAGTGAAGATGTGATAGGTGAGATAGCGACAGATGCGGATAGATGTAATGTTGATAATAATAATGATAATAATAATGCACTTGATAAAGCGCCCTCAGAGAAATCAATCTCTTTCTAGGCGCTTTACATTTGCTGCAAAGGGAAACGCAATTAAATTGTGAATAATATCATGCTTGATAAACAAACAACATGAATAACATGGTTAGGGGTGACATGCACAGGGCAGCATGCAAGTGTGGTAAGTGGCAGCATACACAGTGTCAGCACGCATAAGCACATCAAGGACGAATCACAGAGACCCACTGAATGCTGTCCTAAATAGGTGTGTTTTTAGGTTCCTTTTAAATGTGGTCAAGTCAGGGGATGTTGTGACGCAAGTCGGGAGGGAGTTCCAGGCTTCGCGAGCATACAAACTAAATGCACGGTCTCCAAAGGATTTGAGGTTTGTACGAGGTATTGGTAAGCTGTTGAATTCCGAAAAGCGGGTGGTACGATGCTTGGCCTGGTGGGGGAGTAGATCGGAGAGATAGGCTGGAGCCAAAGAATGAAGTGACCTAAAAGTGAGCGACAAAACGTTGAAGTCAATCCGATTTTGCTTGACTGTTAGCCAGTGCAGGTCGGTGAGAAGTGGTGTGATGTGGCAACTGCGACGCTCACGAAAGACAAGCCGAGCTGCGGAGTTTTGCAGCAGCTGCGATCGCCTGATCGCACATGCCGGTAGGCCAGCAAGCATTGATCTGATGTCGTGATTAATGTCGGTTGGCCTGCAAATCTTGGCCAGAACTCGTCCAAAAAAAAGCGTCTGGAACATTTTCGGCATTCAAGCTGGACGGGGTTGCCCATCCGTTGGTCGAGCAACGGTATAAATTCCTCATGGTAACGGCCCCAATACCACTACGTTCTGGCCGCATCGTCCCGGCAGCTGGTTATTTATAAAAGTAGAGCGACGCTCGCTCTCCTTTGTCTTCGGCTCCGTACCAGTCCGCCGATGCCGGATTTTCCGGAACTCGCTTTTTTTTCCTTAAAGCGAGCAAGGAGGACGGACGGTCTGTACGTCGACCATCGATGGGACAGTGCGAGTCAGCGCCAGGAGAAGTCGGAGGAAGCCACCGAATACGGTTGCATAGCGCCCATGGCTCGTCTCGTTTTGTGTCTTTTTTATGTTCGCGCTAGCGTGGTCCGGCGTAGGGATTTGCCGCTGGGAACTGGGAGTAGTCCGGTGCAGTGGAGAGGAGGTATTTCTTCGTAGTCGAAACGGCTCCCAGTATTCCCGCCTTTGCGAAAGTGGAAGTGGAGCCCTAGTTCTCCGGTCAGGAGTTAGGGTCCGAGGTATTCCAGCCTTGGCGAAGGTGAAGGCGTAATCCTAGTTCTCCGGTCGGGGTTTAGGTTCCGGTTGCTTGGACCCGTCCATCTATTTGGGTCATTCTTCACTAGAGACGCAGGTAGCCCAAGTGCGCAGGGGACGTAATTCCCCAGTGAGCGCGCCGGCTAGGAATGTGAGGATAAAACTGAACTAAACGCGCGCAGCGCAATTGCGTGCGCTTGAGAATAAAGTTCAGCAAAATCCTTTATTCGTGTGGGTATCTCTTTTTCCAATTCACGTCACGAGTTCACGACCCCTTATTAACGGTAACTAAGCTGACGCCAGAAACGCTTTTTCTTGTGGCCACCTCTCACCGCGCCTAGACGCGCGGCGAATCGCATTCGGCAGTAGGCTACGCCGCTTGGTAAGCGACAGATTACACCTCCTCCGCCGAGCCTTCGGCATTCCGCACGCCTGTAGAAACGCAAACTAGCTAGCAAATTATTGAGGTAAATTTCGTAGACCGAGTTGACCGGGTCAAGATCGACCTCCGTATTGTCAGCGAAAGTGATCTCCATCCGCGAATCCGCGCATTATGATACGTTCTAAGCGAACGGGCGCTCGCGTCGATACGCAGCTCGATACGCAGCCCGGTCTCGCTTCGCTGAAGCCGGCTTAGTGGATGGTAAGACAAAGGAGACATTTCTGCTCGCAGTACGAACGCGGCAACTAACGCCAGAGCTGGCAAACAGCGGAGCAAATAACGAACGCTCCATCCGGAAATGGATGAGAAATAAAGAACAGGAAATTGACACGGTTGCGACACTTCGACTGCGACATCTCCGAGGAAAGGAACCCGGTACATGCCGCAGCCCTTCGCCTGACGTGGCCTGTGCTGTCCGAAGCGCGAATAGATACGTCATTTGCATTTTAAATAAACGCTTACACCAGACACTTGCGGGCTTGCGAGCAGCAGCGTTAAAAAAGAGAGGGGAGAGAGAGAAGAGAGAGAGAGGAGAGAGAGGAGAGAGAGGAGAGGGAGAGAGAGAGAGAAGAGGGAGAGGGAGGAGAGGGAGAGTGAGGAGAGACAGAGGGTAGAGAGAGAGAGAGAGAGAGAGAGAGAGAAGAGAGAGCAGAGAGAGAGAGGGGAGAGAGAGACACAAAGAGAGAGAGAGAGGAGGGAGAGAGAGTGAGGAGAGAGAGAGAGAAGAGAGAGGAGAGAGAGAGGAGAGAGAGAAAAAGAGAGAGAGACACAGAGAGAGGAAAGAGAGAGAGAGAGGAGAGAGAGAAGAGAGAGAGAAGAGGGAGAGAGAATAGAGAGAAGAGAGAGAGGAAAGAGAGAGAGAGAGGGGAGCGAGAGAGGGGAGAGAGAGAGAGGAGAGAGAGAAGAGAGAGAGAGAGGAGAGAGAGAAGAGAGAGAGGAGAGAGAGAGGGGAGCGAGAGAGGGGAGAGAGAGAGAGGAGAGAGAGAAGAGATAGAGAGAGAAGAGAGAGAGGAGAGGGAGAGAGAGAGGGAGAGAGAGAGAGAGAGAGAGAGAGAGAGAGAGAGAGAGAGAGAGAGAGAGAGAGAGAGAGAGAGGGAGCTAGAATCAACCAAACATCTCGCTTGCGGGCTGCTCTAGAGCGCCGGCTGCCTGCAGCTGCTGGCTGGGTAAGAGGCAGGCGGCGGCGCTTGGCCACGACAGGCATTGCGATCGCCGGGGATCGATACCGGAAATTGCGGCACCGCGGCCGCGTTCGCCACGGAAGTAGGAAATCGCGCCGCGACTGGCGCGCCGGTGCCGGGACTCGCCCTCAGCGCCGGCGCCGCCGGTGCGTGGCGCTCTCGCAGCGAGCCGCAGCGTTTGCTGGCGGAGGGAGGGGGCGGCGCGAGCGAGGCAATGGCTGCCGATCACGTACGGGCTCACAGGTTTTCGCTGAGCTGGAGCCTCACTACCTCGGGAGCGAGGCTCCAGCTCTCCTCAGAGCGGCGCCGCGCGCCGGCCGCCCTCGAGAGCGGCCGGCGCTGCCTCGTCCTCGCGCGGCGGGCGCTTCGAGGCCACCGGAGGGTCTGGCCTGCCGCCTCTAGTCGCGCGGCAGCTCATCAAGGAGCCGCTCTCAAAGAGGTCGGCGGTGACCGATTTGGGGCACGAGCTCACATCGCGGCCACGTCGGCTTGGCGGGCGCGTCCGCAGTCTTCCCCGCCGTCGGGCGGGCGCTCGTGCTGCGGGGTCGCGAGGTCGCGGCGTCGCGAGGTCACGGGGTAGCGGGCTCGCGAGGTCGCTCGCCAGACCATAGGAGCAGTTGGAGCCGGTAGCGAGAGAATGAAGGACATGCCACGGAATGCCTTCGGGCTTTTCCATACGACAGCTTTGATGAGAACAGAGTAGAGATTCATAGGCCTATGTGGCGTGATGAACTTGAACTTCAGCCAATTTCACTATTCCCGCAATTTTGCCCACTAAGAGCCTCCCGGCAGTACATTGAGCCGTGATGGCTCGCTAGGTAAGGTGGTTGCTTTTCACGACCTCGGTCCCGAGGTTGTATTCAAATATGTTTTCAGGAATCAGCAATGAACAGCTGAAGATCTTTGTAAGGAATACTTCAGAGCAAGAAAATGTTATGCAAAAGACCAGAAATAACGCTTAAAAAACTCATTTAATTTAGAAACTTGTGCACAGAAATATAAATTTCAAGGAAATGAATGTTACTCTAAGCTCAGTTTTGAGCTAAAAATAAACTTTTAATTTAAAAAGTCTGAAAGTGTAAAGTGATTTAACTTTAGGGCTTCCAGATTAGAAAATCCAGCTATCTCATGCAGAGATTTTCGGGCTTCAATACGAGATGTGTAGATATTTTCATTGGAACGTAACGGAGAATACCCCATGTGGGATCGGACTAGTGCCATCCAACTTGACAAGAGTGTTGGGATAAATAGCTTTATAGACTAGCACACCTGAAGAGATAAAAATCCTCTGGGGAAGAATCTTCTTCAACCGCACCAAGGTTCTGGAGGAGCTTGTTTATCTATAGATGGCCTTTGGGTTGTTACATGCAGTCACTGAGACACGTGAGCTGACTTCTAAGCTAAGGAGATTAGTTTATGAGCCGCTACAAAGCAATCGTGGCAAAATAGCAGTAATTTAAAAATGGCAGCGAAGGACAGTGAAAGCAGGCGAGAAGACGCCGTTGGATAAGAACTGTGGAAGAGAGTTTTGCTATCTAAAACGACCAGAGCACACATTGTTGTCGCCAAAAGTCTTGAGGAAGAAAGAGAATGCTTTAAATTCGTTGTCCTTAAATAATCCGAGGGCCCGAGGAGGCTCAAATTGATCACCCAGGCATTGCGATCTCCACGATCACTGAATCACACGATCACGAACACCAACTTTGAACGGGAGACCGCTTGCGAAAGAACTGCGATAAACAGGCTTGATTTATGTGTGACGAATGAACAGTTATAGACGCATATATTACAAGTACATAAGAAAACCTGATAGGACTCGGTTTGGTGTTCTTTTAAGGTTAGGCACTGCTGCTCTCATGACGGCAAAGATGCCGCATTACTTTTTGATAATGCTGGTGTCTGGGCCACGAGTGTCTGCGACTGCTGCCTGATCGGGTTGCATACGTGCCCGATGAGAGTCCTCACTGCTGCGTCGATGGGCGATGCTCTGACTTAGACCACGTGTCGTCGCATGCCGCTGCTACACGATGACGTATAGGGGCTGCTAGTCTGTCGAGATGGCTCTACGTTTCCACGACTACTACTTTTCGCGGTTTTGTCTACACAGAGATGGGAAACTCATTAATCTTTTGTTTCATAATGTCTAATGTATGATATACTGTATAATAATTCATGTATTAATTAATAAAATAAAAAAAATAATTAATTTAAAAATTAATTAGATTAATATATAAATATTCATAATGTCCTAGTCACTTATTCTTCTTAGATTAGCAGATTTAGCAGCCTCATTTGCATGAAGGCAGCGGAGCCCTAACGGCTATCGCTACCACTGGGAGTTGGCAGCAAAGGATCGCCCACAGCAGGATTTGAACAGACGACCTAGGTCGTGAAGAGCGAGTATCTTACCTTCCGGGCTATCGTGGCCGATGATTTCATGGACTTGGCATTATGGTGAATTCAATGCCGAGATCTCTATGGAAATGCTCGTCGACTGACTTAGTTTGGCAACAACCTTGTTTCTGCTGCTGAATCGGCATGATGTAAATGTGTATGGATTAGACTTCCTGTTCAGATTCGCAGCGATTTTATCGTTCGCTGTATCCGAAAAGAGCCGTGATGGCATATTAGGTAAGGCGGTTGCTTTTCATGACCTCCATCCCGAGGCCGTGGGTTCGACCTGCGGTGGGTGAGTCTTTATCGCCACTGCAAGCGGGTGGTGATTGGCGTAAAGACTCGTCTGTCGCTACATAAAAGAGGCAGTTAAATCAGCTAGGATGTTTTGTAAAGTTTGCATGAGGTTGAACGCTCCGGAGAGCTTTGCTGGAGGTACTCTAATATACCATAGAGATTGTCTAGCTGGATGGCTAAGCCAGTAAGAGTAATGAACCTGATAAGTCAAGGCCATAATCGCTTGCGAATCGGTGCAGAGCGATCTGCTCATCCTCTTATTTAGTACACTAATTGAGATCTAGTTTGAGATCGTTTTAAGTATCTAACGAGATACACCCGAAGCTCAAGGCTTTCTTCAGCCAATTGAAATAAATGCTGATGGCCCGAACACGAGAAAGTTCTGATCGTTGCCGCGACTGCTGTTGTCGAAGAAGATGAAGGCAAGACAGAATAAAAGACGCTTGCCAGGAAGGCGTCTGAAAATCTTCTGCAATAATTCACGAGAGAGCCTAACCAAGCCGCGATAGGTGTTGGAGCAAAATTAACCCTCTGTCACTGGTGAATAGAGTTCTCTGAAGCTCTTGCCAATGATTTGTCATTTTAAAGTTATGGACTTCCTCATCACTGTCGCATTTCCGCTACTTTCAGCTAACTGGTGTGCAGTGATGATGCACCTGCCAGTCACTAGCTGTGCTCAAAGGCTCGGGATTTTACAAGTATTGGTCACGCATGGGCAATAAATAGCAAAGTTACAAGTGCTTTGTTGTGGCCGGCCTAAGGACATCAGTTCAGAAGCTGCTACATTGTGCTTGTAACATTTGGGAGGGAGCCTTTGGGTGGACTAATTGACTGCCATGCTATAAATTTTGTTCCTTTGCTACGTTCAATCCGGGAGCGCATTTGACGAATTACTAAACGTGCCAATAAATATTCTCGTTGTGAAATTACATGCAATACCATCATTCTCTAGCTCCAGGCTACCTATTTGATCTACTTGTCAACCAGGCACGCCATCGTACTATCTGCTCTTCTGATTCAAGTCGTTTCTGGGAGTCGTACCGCTTCTTTCATGCTCCCAAAGCCTCAAACTCACTACCGACCGACGCCATGACATCGCCTGACTCGACGACATTTAAACAGAAGGTAAAAAAATGCACCCGTTCCACACAGCATCAGCTGGGTCCGTGTGAATACAAATTTGTGGGATTATGAGTGCTGATGCAGTGCATACTATTACTAATCATTTTGACGTACTTCCTTGGGCTTCATATGCAGAGTGCCTATACAGAAATTAGTTCTTTGCGGGAGTTTTAAAATTGTATTATTATGATTATGCTGATAATAATAATAATAATACTATTATTCTTAGGAAATAAGGGCAAGGTATTGATAGAAATTGAGACTAAAGAAATTGAGACTAGAGCCAGTGGAGCAGGTATCACGGGGGGGGACACTAGATGACTCAACTATTTCAGGTGAATTTAGCCAGAGCAGGAGAGTGGCAGAACCTATAAGTGAATGCTAGCTGATTTGACAGCCTCTTTTGCATAGTGACATAAGAGTCTTTATGGCTCTCACCACCGCTTGCAGCGGCAATAAAGGATCGCCCACGGCACGATTCGAACCCACGACCTCAGGACCGAGGTTGTGAAAAGCAACCGCCTTACCTAGTGTGACGTCACAGCTCACCGAATGACCGAGGCGTCGCTACGCTTCGTCTCGAGGAGCCAGTACACGTCGCAGAAAAGCGGAGCAATCAGGCAGTTGAGACATGTGACGCTCGTGGCAGGCAAGCCGAGCTGCCGAGTTTTGCACTATTTTTAAAACTTTTTATTGCAGTGGTAGGCTGTCCAGTAAGAAGAAAGTTATGCAAATCGGTTTAAGAATTCACGAGAACTCACGAGACTAATGTGCAGTATCTTCAAAGCTTCTTTGTCTAAGCGAAGCTGAGTTTTTCAACGTGATGCAGCAACAGAATCAGCTGTCACCACTAATACCAGAGTGCAAGCTCTCACATTATAGGCTGCGTTCTGATTTTTAAAGAGCCACAGCCTACCCCGAGAAATAGTGCCTAGTGGCGTCTCTTCACAATCACTGTTCTTCCTTATCGAAAAAGTAAAGGAGCGCGAATATACGTAGAAGAAGCCTGCAGGTCTCCCGTAAGTTATCTGCAGTGGACGATACATCACGCTTCCCGGGGGTTTGACAGAAAGGGGTTGACAATCGAATGAAGCACAGCGATAGCGTCGACAGAGTATGCCGATTTTTTTTGGGGATAAAGGCTGCAGCAGCGAACGACGTAGATTGGCGGGATAATGTAATGTAATGTATCTCCGTCTGTAACTCCGAAGTCATAAAGACCACGTGGGTGTTACGCAGGAGAGTTTTGTATAGCGAACTCACAGCCTAAGCGGCTTTCGGTACGCATTCGGTAGCCAACAGACTTCGTCTCACGCAACAAAGAGAAAGTGGGAAGCATAGCAGAGTCAGGAGAGCAGTTGAGGTAGTGAGTAGAATAGAAGTAGCAGCTCAGGACCGCTGAAAAGGATGTGCCATAGTCAGCAGTAGGAGAGTAGTTGTCGTTGCGTAAGAGTTGGGGATGAGTTGGTTGATGAGCCATCCCCAGCGCCGTGTCAGACAAAGAATGTCTACAAGAGGGCGCCAGCTGACGCCCTAGACCTCAATTGAAGCTTCCACCTAGAGCTTCCTATAACCAGAGGTGCAGACGCAGGCTCTAACGGTAAGCCGAGTAATCCCTTGGCAGCGAATCCAGAAATAGCTGAGCTCTGACGAATCCCTTCAAACGGATCTGTCCGCGACAGCGAGCGGTCAGTGAGGGTGCACTAGCCACCTCACGATTGATTGGAGCTGCAGTAGTCCTGCACCCATGGGCTTCCTTCCGGACGCAGCGTCGCCCATGAGCTTCTAAGGAAGAGGACCTTTTCACAGCGTCCTCTATTGGCCCCATCGTCCTCTCTCGTATGTAACGTCTCGGCGAACGTATGGGGATCCGGTAGCTAGATTTAGGCCCTGGTAGATAGCTCAAGCGTAGAGAGTATGTGAAATGCTGTCTCTCGCGGCTGCTTGCCTAAAGTGGCTCCTCTGGCAAAGATCGGGAGAGCGTAGGCTAAAGATGCGGATGCTAAAGATGCGGATGCTAAAGACAGATTTAAATAGGCGACGGACAGAGGGCTACCGACTGCCGTGAATTACCAGGCACAGAGCAGGCGGCCACGGCGGCATGCTGACCTGCAGGAGCTAGCCACTGGACGCTGCTCCGAGAGAGAGAGAGAGAGAGAGAGAGAGAGAGAGAGAGAGAGAGAGAGAGAGAGAGAGAGAGAGAGAGAGAGAGAGAGAGACAGAGAGACAGACAGACAGACAGACAGACAGACAGACAGACAGACAGACAGACAGACAGAGACAGAGACAGAGAGAGACAGAGAGAGACAGAGAGAGAGACAGAGAGACAGAGACAGAGAGAGAGACAGAGAGACACTGTGCATTCAAATACGATTCGAGATGCTGCTAGAAAGATGATCTGTTCGGCATGCCGACTCTCGACGTCACGTTTCGGATCGGGAGGCGAAAGATTCGCCTCCCTATCCGAAACTGTAACGCTCGTGAGCTCCTATTTCGGCAAGTGGTTTACCTGATTCGGACACAATCGAGATGACCTGTTCGGCATGCTAAAATACACAACTCAACGTTAAGTTTCGAATCTGAAGACAGAAGATTCGTTGCCTACGTCGCACCTGTGTGCTCCTATTTCGGCAAGGGGCACGCTTGATTCGGACGAAATCAGTCGGCGCACGCTAAAAGGAAGCGACGTCCTCTCTTCGATGTACAGCGAAGGAGGCGTTTATACGGTTCGTTCGCTGTCCTTTCGGTGTCCTTTCGTTGTCCGTCGGTTGTTCGACATGCTCCACCCACAGAGGTGTCGCCGGTCAGGCCTAAGCCTCTTTCTGGGCAATTCTGTCTCGCACGACACAAGGAGGTTATGCTCGCCGTGACATTTCTTTCAATGGCAAAGAGGCATTTCAGATTAGCCTCCGGTCTTAGCTCCCGTCCGTTCGACCAACAAGCAAGTTAATCCAGGCTGCACGTCATCAATCTATCGGCCGAGAACGGACGCCCGCCGTTAGTTGTGCACTAGGTAGCTTAGCTGTAGCAATTAAATAGTTCCGCCGTTGCCGTAAGGCATGCGCTGGGCACGAAACGAAAGTCGAGTCTGGATTTATTTCGTCGGTCAATGGACGCCGTCAAATGCGTGGCAACTGGCAAAGTCTGCACAGCATCTGGCACTAAAAGGCAGGCGATTGAAGGCCGTGCAAAACTCAGCAGCTAAGCTTGTCTGTCGCCAGCATCGCAATTGCCACTTCACACCACTTCTCGTTGACCTGTACTGGCTCCCAGTCAAGCGACGCAACGACTTCAAAGTTTTGTCACTCACTTTTAGGTATCTTCCTTCTTTGGATCCAGCCTACCTACCAGATCTACTCCCCCACCAGACTAAACATAGTACCACTCAATTCTCCACGTCACACCACTTCTCACCGACCTGCACTGGCTAACAGTCAAGCAACGGATCAACTTCTAGATTTTGTCGCTCACTTTTAGGTTCCTACATTCTTTGGCTCCAACCTATACATCAGACCTACTCCCCCCACCTGGCCAAGCATCGTACCACCCGCTTTTCGGAATCCAACAGTCTAGAAATACCTCGTACAAACCTTAAATCTTTTGGAGACCGTGCATTTAGTTCAGTTCGTATGCTCCCGAAGCCTGGAACTCACTCCCGACTTTCGTCGCGACATCTCCTGACTTGATCGCATTTAAAAAGAACTTAAATACGCACCTATTTATGACAGCATTTAGTGGGTCCCTGTAATTCGTCCTTTATGTGCTTATGCGTGCTGACACTGTGCATGCTGCCACTAAGCACACTTGCATGCTGACCCTGCGCATGCCACCCCTAACCGTGTTATTCATGTTGTTTACCAAGCATGATACCACTTACCATTCGATCGTGTTTCCTTTGCAGCAAATGTAAAGCGCATAGAAAGAGGAGATTGGAGATCGAGTTCTCTCAGGGCATCAAGTATCAAGTGTATTATTATTATTTTCAAAATCCAATTGTTTACCTCGACCTCGTACGAACCTCAAATCCTTTGGAAACCGTGCCTTTAGTTCATATGCTCCCAAAGCGTGGAACTCCTTTCCGACTTGAGCAACGAGATCTCCTGACTTTATCACAAATGAAAAAGAAATTAAAAACGCTAGTTATCATAGCACCAAGTGGGTCCCTATAATTTGACCTTTACGTGCTTAGGTGTGACTGACAGTGTGCATGTTTCCACTAACCATACTTGCATGCTGGCCTTGTGCATGTGACCCCTGTCCAGGTTATTGTTGCTATTTATTAAGCATGCTACCGCTAACCATTCGATCGTGCTTCCTTTGCAGCAGATGTAAAGTGCCTAGAAAGAGATTGAGTTATCTGAGAGCTCCATATCAGCTCAGTATGAAATGTATTATTATTATTATTATTTTTACAATCATTCTATAGTATCAATATAGTACGTCACTACCAGTGAATCTGGCCGTTGATTCTTTTTCGTGCGGGCGTCTGAAGCCGGCACGAAACCCCTTTTCGGAATGCGAGCATTCGAGAGCCGTAGGCAACGAATCTTTCACCTCGTGCCCAGAAACGTAACGCGAGTTTATATCGCTCAGCGTGCCTAATGAGTCAGCTTTCAAGCAGCATCTCGAAACAGCATTTAAATACTTACCGTCTCGAGTCAGCTTGCAGTGCAAAATTATAACAGGTCAGCACGCCTTTCCGCGCTCTTATCGAGAAGCGTATTTTCTTAAAGGCTCTGTCACTCACCTTTATGTCCCTTCGTCGTCTTTTTTTAATCTACGTATTCGAAATACTCCGGATACTACGGGTTCGCCGAGTAACACCCACCCTTCTGACTCAAATTGTTTAGCTGTGCCCAAAACTGTACTAAAAAAACTGTACTAAACGCCTTTGGATCCTTCTGTTTCTATAGGACTCTGTGGAGTTACAGACGGAGATACATTACATTACATTACTCCTAAAGCCTCATATACACAACTGACTGGCGTAACGCCACCCCCTGACTTGATGACACAAGGAGAAACTTAGTAATTGAGAATTAAGGCACGACTGGGCTCCAGATTTTTATGAAGCCTAAAGTTGCCGCACGACTTTAGATTCTACACAGAAAAACCAAAATTGAGCATTCGGAATTGCTTAAGGACTTTGTTAGAAAGTTCTGTGCTTAATTGCATGCTTACTTTCGAAACAAACAGCAGGTCAAGGGCCCTACTGTAGGTTAACGATATTGGCTGACTATACTGTCCCCACAGGACTCCCCTACCTCTATTCCTTGCAGCACCTCAATGCCTACATTCTAACCTAACCACTTGTACCTTATCCTGAAATTCAGCTCCCAGTCAAAGAAGACTACTAGCCCTCTGGACCCTATTCCCATCGCCTTACTTTTTCTGCTGCTGCCATGCATAACTAACATTAATAATGCGTCCTCAGCCTCAGGTCGTACCCCTGCACCTTCCAAAAAGGCTGGTGCTACGCCACTAATAAAGTAAGCAACACTAGACCAAGTGGTTGACAAATTTCTGCTCAGTATCCTTATAGCCATTCTAATCAAAAGCAAGTCTCTCAGCTCCCTTTCTGAATGTACTACTTACATCTGCACGCAGATGGCAGCAAACTGCATGTGTACTGACACAATGCATGTTACCACTAACCATGTTATGCATATTCACTGGGCATGTTACGGCTAACCATATTATGCACGTTGTTGACTGCATAATAACACTAACCGTACGATCATGCATCCGTTACAGCACATGTAAAGTGCATAGATTCAGTTCTCTGAAGGCGTCACTACCAATTTTATGTTCGAGGATGAAGCAGTCAGTGACTGGTACGCGTTACATCTTAAGCTCGATTGCTTTAATTGGGCGTTTCCCTTGGTTATCCATGACGTCAGAGCAAAAGTTAATCTTCAAGGTAAAACTGCAGTTGACAGGATGCTTTACATCGGTCACTTGGCCACAGTGGTCTTAATGGCTTTCGGGCCTAGGAAGAAATCTAGTTTAAAACGATGGGCGTGCAAAAGTAGAAAAGGACTACCTTTGTTGACATACCAAACTTGGATGGATCGCATGATGAACACGTGAATCGCCTGGTCTTGCTCGGCTGCATTGGCTGTATCTGCCAGCCCTCTTAGGGGCAGAAAAAACAGATCGTATACCTGTCGTTCGCCCAGTACACAGTGGACGTCCAGTAAGCAAAGTTCTTGCTGGTATTGAAGACTGATACTGGGCGTGCTTGCTGTCCGAAAATTTATTTTTAAGTCGCAGTCGAACTCAAAAGACTAGCTAGGAAAGTCCTTCTAGGCTGTCCCCCTAGCATTAGGTGGCAGTCCAGCATGAGGGTCTCGATATGGTGATAAAATCGTGTCATTTCCGCGCCAATCATTCCAGTGGAAGTAGCTATTTTCTATTTGAATGGCCATGGGATCTTCATGGCCAACAGTGATCCCGACGTTGATGCACTTTTTGCCTAGCCTGATAGGGGCCATACTTACTAAATCAGTTCAACTGAGAAAGCAAATGCGCATTGCCCATGGTCCAAGCCTCGATCAGTGCTGCACTGCAACAGTTTGCTTATCTGATGCCCTCTTTCCTTTAATCAAGGCTAGCAGGCCGGTCGGATGCTATTTCTAGCACTATACTAACCAAATTTGATATCTCTTGCAAATTTTAAGTCGGACTTTTTAAGCGGACTCTGTATTGGTGTGTGCAGCTGGGCGTGAAATTCACTGGTGCCAAGAATGAACCCAAACAAGCTATACATCGCAAGAAACAGTACAGCAAGAAACCACCATCGGATCCCGATGTTGACTATTACAAGAATGCAGTCAGTGGCACCCATTTTTCTGATTTAAAGGAGTCGCATACAGCACCCACGTTCCACCGCTTGCATATAGCATACGTGCAAGAGACCGATGCAGACATGTCCAAACGGTACCACAGTCACATGCAAACAAGTAAAACAAGTCCAACAAAAATACGCAACGTCAGGATAAAAAAACTTGGATGAGAAACGTCGACAGACAGACTGCATTAAAGGCACCGACGACAAGCGAACGAGTGAGACAAAAGATCGGTCGCATGTGCATGCGACGATCGCGTCCTGACGACACCAGTGCAGCCGGAGCTGTCGTCGGGAGGCCATGGTCAGGAGGTCATTCTTTGAACTTCCACTCCTGCCGACACATCGGGCAGAGCTGCTGTATTTGCTGCGAGTTCAGCCACTTGACAATGCAGTGAATGTGGAAGCAGTGCGAGCACTGGCCCCAGACGAGTGGACAGTCATCGCCGGGCATTCGGCAGTCGGGGCAGCATGCATCGAAGGCCATCCGACAGATGCCACAGCTCTCGTCGTTGGCCACCCACTGCCACGTGGACACGGCTGTCCAGCCGGTGACCCGCACCTTCATCTCGCAAGAGCCGACACAGAAACGATCGACCGAGAAAGCACGGAACACAGCAGCAGCAGCCCGGGCAGTGCCTGCAACGAGAGATAGATAGCTGCTAGTTGATGAGATTGCTACTAGCGGAATGTGCTGCTGTGGGCAGCTGCTATGATGGCAGAGTAATGATGATGAGTAATAATGGTAATGATCAGAAAGAAATAGGCAGCATGCGAGTGCCACAGACACAAACGTCTCAAGAGTGGTATCTCGATTACAAGCATGCCTACGACTCAATGTCGAGAGTATAGGCTTAGTGCAAAGCTGAGGAGGCAGAGGCAGTAGCAGCATCGGCTCACACCCATTTCGACCCGGCGATCTCTAACAATAAGCCGAGCTGGTTTGGCCCGGTGGTTAAGGTGCTCACCCTGACACCAAGGTCTGGCCGAGGTCGTGGGCTCGAGCCCCGTGGCATATGTGAAGCGCCTGAATTGAGATTTAAGTCTCTTAGGACGCTATAGGAATGAAATGAATTATATTTAATAAATGGTGCACCATTCATACAAACCATCCTGGCAACGAGCTTGACCAGCGTATGCCGATCAGCACTGCTCCCACCCCCCCATCAACATCACTGATCCCCGGGAGCTGCATCTGAGTAACAGCTGCCAGGTGGCCTCCAGGATCCAGCAACGGCACAAGCAGAAGGATGGGGAGGGGCTCGATGGCCCTGCACTAGACCCAACGGTGCATACAGTGGTTGGCATCTAGCACGGTCCTTCTTTCGAATTAATTGCTTTCTGGTCGTGCAGGTTAAGACCCTGCCTGGCACGGTCGTCACGGCCTACCAGCCCATTTCCAAGTGACTGGCCAGTGTCTAGATTGCCAGGCATTGTAATGCTCTTGGGGGTGATCCAAGTGGCAGCCAAGATGACCTAGTTCCGAGAAACCAGGGTTGCCTTTGGCTCAGGTCAACACAAGGACCACTCTTCTCACAAACTGTCGGATACTATATAATGGACCCCCTGAAGGCTACAAGCCACCTACCCCCAGTCTCAGCCACATCGTGAGTCTGCCTACGGCTCTATTAAATGAATAAAAATACAAGGTAAAGCATTCAGCAGCTATATTAATACAGCAGCAGAAGACCCTTTGGGGCCATCAACCTCCTGGCAGCAAGAAATAAGGATTTGTCTGCTGCAGGACTCAAACTCATGATGTGGGTCGTGAAGTGTGACCACCTCATCCCTACTCTAAGAGCCGTGATGGCACACTAGGTAAGTCGGTTGCTTTCATGATCTCGGTCCCGAGGTCGTGGGTTCGATTTCTGCAGTGGGCGATCCTTTATCGCCACTGCAAGCGGTGGTGATAGCCGTCAAGGCTCTTCTGTCGCTATACAAAATGAGGCTGTTTAAGCAGCTAGGATTTTTTAATTTATTATTTAAGACTGGGGAGGGTCATATTCTGCAGATTCTAGGAACCGTGCGACATGGCTTCTGAAAAAGGAAAAATACTAGCTGATTCAACAGCATCTTTTGTATAGCAACAGAAGAGCCCTTAAGGCTATCACCACTGCTCGCAGTGGCAATATAGAATCGCCCACCACAGGATTCGAACCCACGACCTCGGGACCAAGACTGTGAAAAGCAACCGCCTTACATGGTGTGATGTTACGGCTCACCAGAAAAGCAGAGCGTAGCACAAATCTATGGCTATCAGTCAACAAGATGGTTACTGTGACACCAAAGTGTTCCAGAAACAAGTAGGAGCTAACAATTACTGATTCCTCTGCCCTCAAATTTGCATGGCTTCAAGGATTCTCTCGATAGCCAGAGGGGATGGTGGTGGTAATGAAATGCAATTTAATGTATCGCTGTCTGAAACTCCACAAAGTCACACAGAATAAGTGGGCGTTATGCACGAGTTTTCTACAGGGCACTCAAAAGCCTAAGTGGCTTCTCGTACACATTCGGTATTCAGCTGATCTCACACAACAAAAAGAAAGTGAGAAGCATATATATATATTTCATTTGTTTATTTTTATTTAAGCATAGCTGAGTCAGGAGGACAGTTGAGGTAGTGAGTAGCATGGAAGTAGCAGCTCAGGACAGCTGGAAAGGATGTGCTGATAGTTGGCAGCAGGGAAGTAGATGTCGTTGCATAATAATCGTGAAAGCGAGTTACACAGTCTAGGACTTGCTGAACAAAAGCTAGTGTCACAACGGTCTTTAAGCATAAGAATGGAACAGCTAATTCACTGTCCATAAGAAGACCTGAGGGCACGAAGAGGCTGAAACTGGTTTGGTAGTTCAACTAGGTACGGAAGGAGTAACGGCATGGAAAGGCGATTGCCAGCAAAATCCGATGGACTTTAACGGCTTCTCACTTGTATTTCTCTAGAGCAGGCAAACAAGACATTCTCCAAATGGTGTGAATTTACGAACACACCTGCCGGGCCAACGAGTGTGCAGACATCAGACTGCATGGTCAGATAGGTGTTCACATCAGACCAATAACTGTAAACCATCGAAAATAGCTACCGTCAACAGCTAACCTTGCTAATTCGGCTTACCCACGGGGCAGTTTCACTCCTACGCAATGCAGATTACACACACACACGCACGCACACACACACACACATACATACCGCACTCACGTTGGCTCGCACAGTCACAGACAGCACAGGGTCAATGACGATAGACTGCCTAGTTGTAGCCTCCTTGAGCCGATCCGGGAGGCACATGCCAAGTGGCAAACCACTCTGGGCAAGCCAAGGTAAAGGCTCAGCCCATTGGAAAAATTCTAGGAATCCCCAGCCCTACCGGTTGAGCTGCACGCACGGCAGCCCCTTTAAAAGAGATTTTAAACTAACGCGGTAACCTCGATTTTCGGCTCTGCTCAGTCAGCACTGTATCGGTATGGGACAAGAGATGGAAGTATAAGCTGAGTACTAGCAGTTGTGCAACGTAGCCTTGCAATTGTGTCCGGCATTCGGCTCGCTGCATTGCTAGCAGAGAAAACAGGAAAATGACCTACAATAATAATAATAATATAAATAATAATGCATTCGTATAGCGCCCTAAAAGAACTCAATCTCTTGGCATTTTAGATAGGCTGTAAAGGAAGCACGGTCAAATGGTTAGCGGTAGCATGCTCAACGTCAACAAGCATAACCTGGTTAGAGGTGACATGCACAGGGTCAAAATGCAAATATTGTAAGGGGCAGCATGCAGCAGCGGCTTACGAAACTGGAAAGCCCGGCGAGCTTCAGCTCAAGGCAGCTCAGACACTTCACAAAATTCAGAGCGATTCAAATGAACAGATACAAACAACAGATAAAAGTACCCTCTCTTTAAAAAAACAGTGAGTGTATCGATGGGTAGAAGCAGTCGACGCGTACGAGCCAGACTACACAATCCGGCGCTCTGACGGGAAGTCGAAAGCCGTACGGCTGCAATGAATGCACTTGTAGGCCAAAAGAGGAAAGAAAAACGGAGTTGACCCTCGGCGAATTATAAACAAAATACAAAGAGCTGCGCAGAGTCATTCTTCTTAGTTTTCGCAAATGCTGGCATTGGCTAAGAAAATTAAATCGCAACTCTTGGCGCCTCTCGTTCACCGGATGTACACAGCGGCTGCCGGAAACAGACGTAGTACTTGTTATTGAAGTCGGCGCAGGTACGACCCGCCGCTCTTTGGTGTTGACGCGCTCGGTACCTAGCCGCTCGAATCGCAGCAGGTAAGCAGTAAGTTGTAGATCCACGCTGCTAAGAAGCTATGCGATCTGAGCTGCTTACACGGCAATCGAGCCGCGTAATTTTGATGGCTGCGACATTTCGATTCGGCCGCGTGTTTGTCCGCGGTGCCGCTGGCCCGTAGGATGGCGCGACGGCTGGCTGGGTGGCTTGTTAGAACGGGGTGGTGAGAAGCATGCTTGTGCGGCGCGATTTGTTTTGGAAATTGCGCGGAACCGATCAGCGCAAGCTCCTGCGCCATGTGCAGTCTCCGAGTGAGCTGAAATGTGGCGTCTGCATTCGCTGCTTATCGGTCCAGTAAGAAATCCGTTCAAACAGCGGAGCGCGGTGGGTAGAGAAACGCACTGGTGTAGAAGGATCAGCGATGCGAGAGCGCGTAACGGTGATCAGGCGACTCCCATCGCCAAATTGATGCCTTCATTCTGCTGGATCCCTTCCGATCCCTCGGAGCTGGACTTGACGATAGGTCGTCGTCGTCGCCCTCCCCCTTAACCAATTCGATGTATAGGCTGCCATTTGCCGCCGGTTCTGATCGCGGTGGTCGATCGCTCAAGCGGCTAAATGTGGATCGTCGCGTGGCCATCGCTTCGCACCCCTCGTCCGCAAGCCTACTTCTGCATGCATCAGGTGAGGTAGCTATAATTGTTCGTCGTGCTGACTTTATGGTCCATCTTGAGTGGCTTCCGAGCCGCGATGGCCCGATGCTTGGGCAGTCACAGCCTTTTCATATTCTTCCGTGCCCAAGGCCTGCACGTGTACGATGCTGTGGTACAGTGCTGACGGAGCGTGCAAGAGGGACGCAGAAGTCGCTGAGAGGCAGATCTCGTCCTAGCTTCCACATAGGAAGCTCCTGCATGGACGGTGCAAAGTAGTTTTCAAGCCAAAGGTTGTCCATTGAGATGGCGATAGTCAAAGCAACCGATGAATGTTTGTTGTTAGCCTTGTTATTTTTATTGGGCTGTCTATTCTTGCTTCTTTCCCGTGGCGTTGGTTGTCTCTAGCCTCGTCTAACGAGCCGGCAGACCATGCCCCGAGTCCTGCCGATATGATGCGATTGAATGGCCCCATTATATCTAGGATTGCGAGGTCATCGGTCAACTGGAAGAGCAAGAAATAAGCTATTCTCAGGCAGCTGAGTTTGAGAGATGAGCTCCGTTACGATTTGTGGATGTGCTTTGATAATGTTGCATTCGATTGGGCTGAGGTATTAGGGTATTTTTTTTACTGTCTTTAGATATTTTTTCCTACTAGCTCCGTTGGGCAAGATCAGCAGGGATAAGTCTGATCAAGTTTGCTTGCTGACCCTATACATGTCACCTCTAACCATGTTATGCTTGTACGTGTTGTCATTGAGCATGTTACCACTAACCATTCGATCGTGCTTCCTGTGCAGCAAATTTAAAGTACCTATAAAAATAAATTGAGTACTGTCAGGGCACTATAACATGTATTATTGTTATTATTATTAACAGTATTGTTATTCTGAAATTCATCTCCCAGTCAGAGAAGATTACTAGTCATCTAGACCCTATACCCACTGTCCTACTTCTACGATGCATAGATCAGCTGCTATGGTCTTCCTGCTCTTGCGACTGTGCCTAAAGCCTCTTTAGATCAGATGGATGTAATATGCTGCCGAACTTTTTCTACTCTACGTCAAGTCTGGTCGAACAAATAGCCAAAGTACTTCATAGCACTTCATAGTACATTATCTGGCTATGCTGGGTTTAAAGACAAGCTTTTATTTTATTGATGGCTGCCACAAGGAACTCTTCCTTTTTTGTTATGTTTTGAGGTGAAATAGGGCATCATTTAGACTTCCGTTGAATTGAGCACCCAGCTGGAGGGTAGCTACTATTTCTCCATCATGATCAGGGGTATCTGGTCGAAGTAGAAGTACGTGAATTTTCACTTTCTGTCAGTCTCACAAAGCACTGGAGCACTGTCGCCAGTCCACCTGGCCAGAGATGACCCCCTGACTGCTGCATAGAAGAATCTCCAGGGATATTCTTAGCTGTCACTTTAGAGCAGAATGAAGGAATCCTAAGCAGACATCCGGCTGACACCCACCCACTCAGGTCTGCCTGCCTTTCAGCCTGTTCTCGGTTAAGCTAAATAGCTGTCGTTAGCCACTTTTTTGCATTGCTCAGTCATCACTGATCTTGTTATTGTCTCACGTGAGATATGTTTGGAGGTCCTCTCGGCTTTGTATTGTTCGGCCCTCTACTGTCGTAGCACCCTTCATTTGTAATGCCTTCACCCCTGAGCCAGGTCCGTGCTGATGGAAAGATTCCGGCCAGCTCCGCCCATGTGCCTGCTAACCTGCCACCCGATCAGGCAGGAGTTACGGCCGGCCACCATGGCCACGATGGTGCTGGCGTTGCCTAGCACCTGGTGTTCAGTATGTTCTTGTGTACAGCAGGCGGCTGCCCTACCCCACCTTCTGCCTGCCAAACACTTAGCCCCCTCCCCCCTCTCTCTCTCTCTCTCTCTCTCTCTCTCTCTCTCTCTCTCTCTCTCTCTCTCTCTCTCTCCCCCTCTCTCTCTCTCTCTCTCTCCCCCTCTCTCTCCCCCCCTCTCTCACCCCCTCTCTCACCCCCTCTCTCACCCCTCTGTCTTTTTCTCCCTCTCTGTCTGCTGAGTGTGGGCTGGATGCTGGGAGTTGAGGACAGCTGAACGTCAGTATAGTTAGGATCCAAACAGCTGCTGAGCTGCTGCATTGGCTTGCCTTACCACACCCCATCCCCTGGCTCTTAGAAGCATGGCTACCTCTGGGAAGCACTGTTTACCCAGCTCACCTCAAGCTTGTCTGACACTCCGAGAGGCTGCCACTGCAGCTGCTGCTGCCACTGCAGCTGCTGCTGCCACTGCTGCTGCTGCCACTGCTGCTGCTGTCACTGCTGCTGCTGCTGCCTTCTGCTGCCACCACCCACTGCTGCTGGGGAATATACCGCCTCGTGAACTGTAATTGTGAATGACTTGCTCACTCATGCTGATGTGGCTGCATTGTCTTCTGCTGCTCACTGTCATGCTGCAGCTACTTGTTGTTGCAGCAGCTGCATTTCTGCAGTGTGTTGCCTGCTGGCTGGATGGTTTCTAGTGCATGAACTGCAGTCTAGTAGAGCCCTAGCCGAGACTGCTCCTAAAGCTCAAATAGCATTTACGAAGAAAATATTGTACAAGTGTACGGGTAAGACTCTCCTATGTTTGGTTGCGGAGCTCCGTACCTCGTCTGTGGCGCATCTATTTACCGTAGGTTTATGCAGACATGCTTGTGATTTAGATGTCTTCCTTTCTGTTAAGTGAATAAGCTCTGCCTTGCACTGCAGGTGAAATCAACCAGGAAGTGGGCAACACAACTTCCTGAAATCTAGACAATTTTTCCGCGGGTGGCGGGGATTCAATGAGCACACCACTAGCACCACTTCAATCGGCACAGCTGCTGCTGCTGAAGTCAGTACTATGGCATGGCCAGTGCTGCTGCTCCTGGATCAGTAGTGGCTGCAGATTGGCAGCCTGCCTGCTCTGTTTTCGGGCTTGCAGCCTTTGGCTGCCCTGCTGAGATGGCTTTCGGGAGCTGTCCAAGTGAGACACACATGTCTGCCTTCAGGCCTCTGCATTGGCACTCTGCAGTGGACTGACTGACGGATGCAGGCACTGCAGCAGCAGAAGAAAGGAGAGGGGTTCGGGCCAAATGATCGGCTCGTCAATTGCCCAGCAGTTGCCATTGGCCAGTGACTAGGTCTTCAATAGTAGTATGGCCAGTATAGAGGTTGTGCTGACTCAAGGGGTGAGGGGGCAGACCTAATTATTGCAAGGTGCCATCTGCTGTTTGGTTTGCAGCCTGTGTTTGGGGTGTGTGCACCCCTTACTGAGGAGTGCACAAGTTACAGCTTCCACAGAGTTACAGCAAGTCATCTGTTGCTAGGCTTTTCCTGCGAAGTGCCCTGCCCACACTGTATCACACGGTGAGGGCGATGGGAGAGAGTCCTAAGGACTGGACTCTCAGGCCAGGCTGGAGGATGTAGAGCAACGCTATGCACTTCAAGCGTAAGTGGCCATCGATGCGTGCGCCATACCGTAGCCAACGGGCTACATCTCGAGCAGCAAAAAGAAAGTGAGAAGCATAGCTAAGTCCGTAGGATAGTCGAGGAAGTGAGTAGCATGGAAGCGACAGCTCAGAATGGCTGGAGAGGATGTGCCACAGTCGGCAGCAGGAGAGATGCCGATGCATGAGAATTGAGGAAGCAAGTTCCACAGGCAAGGGCAGGCTGCCCCCCTTCCTACCAGCAGCTAGGGAAAGGAAAAGTCAGTGGTGGCAGGCAAGGGAGCACTGGGTGGTCGGACCGTGGCAGTCACCTAGCTGGTGGTCACTAGTTTGTTTTCATCTGAAGATGGTGCCAAATCTATGCCCAGAGTCAGTCCAGATGCCGGAATCAGCTCATCTACTTCTTGATGGATGATGTAGCTTGGCCAGTGCTGAGACACGGTGCTGGTGCTGGTGGGGCCGCTGGTGCTGGTGGGGCCGCTGCTGCTGCTTCTGTCGGTGCTGCTGCTGTCGCCACTTGGCATCACTAATGCCTGGCACCTATGCATCACTGCCTAATCCTGTTTGAAGCAGTCCAGATCTGTGGCTCAGGAGGCATTCTTTCTTAAGCATAGCTGCTTGCCAAGACCTGTTGACAGCCTTTTACCACCTGCTTGTGTTAGCCTCTTCCAAGAGGCCCTCGTGCTGAGCCGAAGCCTTCCCTTCATCCTGGCCAGTCCCCTTTCTGCATCTGCAGACTCGTTCGATTGGGTGGGTGAGGGGCATTTTCACAGGCCTGGCAACACCTGATAGCAGCTGTTAAGGTGCTGGCTCATCAGGTCGTGGGTTCGAGCTGGTTTGGCCTAGCGGTGAAGGTGCTCGCCCCGACCAAGGTCTGACTGAGGTCGTGGGCTCGATCCCCGAGGCATATGTGAAGCGCCTGAATAGAGAGTAAGTTCTCTTGAGGCGCTATATAAATGAATCATATTATTCTGCTGTGGGCGATCCTTTATTGTCAACTGCGTGATGGTGATAGATAGTCAGGCAAGTCTCTTCTGCCGCTGTGCCAATGAGGCTGTCTAATAGGCTGATATTTTTAAATATTGTTTAGCATCAGATAACTGTTCTTTGCTTTTGCCTTGGCTTGCTCGTCAAAGCAACTGCCATCTGGCACCTTGAGCCGGCTCGTATCCTTTGATTTAGTCGCTGGTGCTGGTGCTGTGGCTGCCCTTGCCATCTTTGGTGAGCTTGATTGGGGAAGCCCTGGTCTTGATTTGTTGACTTGGCTGGTTTAGAATGCTGCCATGTTGTATTATCTGTGGGTGGGTGCTGTCTTCACTGGTGAGCAGGCAGCCGTTACTTTGAGTCAGCAGCTTTGACCTTTAGTTGTCATGGATGCTTGCAGCATTGGTGGTTGGTCGGGCAAGGCTAGAGGCTCTGGCTTGACGTTTGACGAATTAGCGAAATCCACTGCAATCTACTCGAATTGAGCTCGAATATTGTAGTGCACGATCATTATAATGTGCCAACCAAATTTCATGCCATTGGGCTCACTTGGTTCACTTGCAAGTGGGCACCAAACACGCTGGCCACTACTGCAATCCACCTCAATCCTGCGGAATGCAACGCAAATCCACAGAAAAGCTGGTGCTCGAAGTTCCAATTTAGATTGCAAATTAAACTACGCTGCCGGCAGGCCTGCTTAGAAAGGGATACTGCATCCAAGTTGGTCCATGCCTTTGTGACATTTTGTGACCTGTAACTAACTGCTCGCATGCAGGTCTACCGGCCTGTGTAATCAGGAGCTCACAGTTAGTGCACAACTAAGTGGTGACTTGGCATGGTGGCGAGGCTTGTCTGTCGTGAGCGCCATAGTTGCCACGTTACACCACTTCTCACCGACTGCACTGGCTCACAATCAAGCAATGAATCGATTTCAGGGTTTTGCCACTCACCTCTAGGTCCCTCCATTTTCAAGCCTACTTATCCGAAATACTTTGTAATCATACGTCGTACTGTGTGCTCTTCCAAATCGTCTAGCTGTGCCTCGAGCAAGCATGAAATCCTTCGGAGACAATGCCTCTAGTTCGTATGAGCTGGTTTGGTCCCCCCTCCCGTGGTTAACGTCCTTGCCCAGACCAAGCTCTGGCCGAAGTCGTGGGCTTGAGCCCTGTGGCATATGGGAAGTGCCTGAATATAGATCAAGTTCTCTTAAGGCGCTATGCAAAAAAAAAATATATATATTTATATTATATATATATTATAAAAATATATATATATATTAGCATATATATATATTAGCATATATATATATATTAGCATATATATATATTAGCATATATATATATTAGCATATATATATATATTAGCATATATATATATTAGCATATATATATATATATATATATATATATATATATATATATATATATATATATATATATATATATATATATATATATATATATATATATATATATATATATATATATATATATATATATATATATATATATATATATATATATATATATATATGCTCACAATGCCTTGAACTCACTCTTGACTGACGTCAAGAAATCCCCTGACTTGACAATATTTAAAAAGAAGCTGAACACGCAACAGTTACAAACAGCATTTGCTGGGTCCCTGCGATTGGTCCTTTCGTGTGTTTATGCGGGCTGACACTGCATGCTGCCACTAGCCTTATTTGAATGTTGACACTTTGCCTGTTACCACTAACTATTTTATGCATGTTGACACTGTGCATATTATCAGTAACCATACGATCATGCTTGCTCTACAGCCTACCTACTAAGTGCCTAGAAGCAGATTAAGTTAATGGAGGGCACTATGCAATGGGTTATTATTAGTATTGTCATTATAGTCAAGTGTGCCTCATACAATTTAGCACCATCACGCTCATGTAGCCTATTGCAATCGACCGCAGCGCTCATGGCGGTAGATTCCGATACTGGCCATAGTGAGAGGAGAGATCTGGGCGGGGCAGTCGTCGATGACTGATCACCGGCATCGATGGCAGCCGTAAAGGCTGTTCTATGCGACAGCTCCTATAACCACCTCCACCACCTCGTCGGCCATGACAGTGCGTGCCCGGGCCTTGCTGCTCGAGTAGGCGTGCTTGATCCTTTCTCTCTCTTTTGGCACTCATTGTGGCTTGACTCAGTGATTACTATGTCGAGCGCATGAAAGCTTGTGCAGAAGCAGAGCCCTTTCGAAACTCGGCAGCGAGGTTTGTCCACCGTGTGCGTTGGAGCTGCCTCATTGCAGCGCTTCCCTCGCTCGCCGACCTGCACTACCTCCTGCCCTCCCCTCGGCATGGTGGGCGCATCGGCTCGCGAGGATGTGTCGCCTCGCTGGCACGTGCCCCTCCGATTCCCTCGCTCTGTTTCCGGCTCCTTGCCTGTTTGAAATGCTTGCTCCTCTGGCTTCCCCTCGTGCAGCTTTGCTGCTGCTCCTTCCCCTTGGCTCCTCCTCCTTCTCCTCCTCCTCATCTTCATCCTCCTCCTCCTTATCCTCCTCCTCATCCTCCTCCTCTCCTCGTCAGACTCGGTAGTGGTTGAGGACAGTTGTGGCTCAAATGAACGCACCTGCTCAAATCGTTTGGAGTTGGTGCCTGCACTCTCTGTCTGTCTGTCTGTCTCTCTCTCTCTCACTCTCTCTCCCTCTCTCTCTCTCTCTCTCTCTCTCTCTCTCTCTCTCTCTCTCTCTCTCTCTCTCTCTCTCTCTCTCGGCATTTGCTCTGCTCTTGTGTGAATTTACCTTCGTGTGCAAATGGATTGCTGAAAGGGTACATTTTATGATTGCTAATCAGTTAATGCACTTCCTTTACAGGCCACACGAAGCGACTACAAAAAACTTAGTTGTCTTGGCGCGTGCATACTGTACATTTATCTTTTTTTTTGGTGAACCGACGATTTCCGAACGGAGCGTGTTGGAAAGGTGGCCCCCCCCCACTGACTCTACATGCCCTCCCCAGTTACTCACACTTCTACCCTTTCTCCAGGCTGGCAATCTAACAGAGCTTATAATCCCTTTGAAGTTCCTGATCATGCGTGTGTGTGTGTGTGCGCTCGTGTTCGCGAGCATGTGTGTGCTTGTGTGTGTGTGTGTGTGTGTGTGTGTGTGTGTGTGTGTGTGTGTGTGTGTGTGTGTGTTTGTGTGTGTGTGTGTGTGCGTGCGTGCGTGTGTGTTTGTGTGTATGTGCGTGTGTGCGTACTTGCGTGGACCTTCAAAAAATCGCCGTACTCGAGTGTAGCAGCAAAAAGGCTTAGCCGCAAGAATACACTGCGACCAGAAGCAGACCATAGCTAAAACTGACTGTCCCAGTCAGGTTCTTCATTTTAATCGTTCGACTGAGATAATTTGTGCAGTGTTCAAATACACAATTAATTAGAGAGGTGATTTAAAACCTGCTCGTCGCTATTTCACGATTCAGTGCTCAAGTAAGCGTTCAATTTCAACAGTTAGAGTGCACGTTCTAGCTGCAAATGTAAAGTAGCAAATTGTCGCCCTTTATATTTTCCGACATAACGACTCATAGCTGTTCCATCGTTGCAGTACTATGGATGTAACAAAGTAAATATGGCAAATGGCACAACGTAAGCCTAGTGTTGGTGACCAACGTTTCTTGACTGACTTACAATTAAAATTACATAGGTCGATGTGGGAACCTACGTGCACGGCCCGCCATCGAATGATTTTCTATGCATAGAGAGTGTGCTTGTAGAGTGACACGTAGATGTGAAGAGACAGCATGTTCGTTCGCATGATGGACACACCACGTGGGGATTCTTCTTCCTCTTTACTTCTCGATGCCTACCGGCACTCCGAGGAGAAAACTCACAAATGAGCGGTGGCAGCGACTATGCAAGTATCGAGATGCAAGTGGGTGCATTGCGCAAGAGAGACCCTCTGATTTGAGAGGGGGCCTGCCAAGGACTCATTTGTGCTGCCAGAACTGCCAAAATTAAGCTGCAGCCAAATCTCAGCATGAAGGGACTTGTCAGCGTGTCTTGGAGTGCTGCTACCCCCACTGCAGGACAGCAACAACAACAATAATAATAATGCACTTGATAAAGCGCCCTCAGAGAAATCAATCTCTTTCTAGGCGCTGTACATTTGCTGCGATCGAATGATGAGCCTGTCCAAAATGCTGGGCTTCAGCTGCCTAGTCAGCATGTCATTCTGAGAGGGGGATATATAGCAGCTAAAAGCATGGAGACTCGGCAAACAGCTGAGGCAACAGCAGTGATCGATTCTCCAATTTTCTCCTCAGATTCTCTGGATAAGTTCACCAAAGGCCACCCACCAGCTGGAATATGTAACTGGGACAGGCTGTGAGCACAGCTTCACTACTGTCTTGTCTACCTTGAGCACTTTCAGCTTCGCGACGGAGAATACAGTTAAATATGAGGCTCGTGATACATATATGTCGCTGCTCCGGAAAGGTTACTTTCAGACTTCTAGGCTTGAACTTAGTTACATCGCTGCTGTAGTTATGTGTGCGTGCGTATGCTCGCCTGCGAGCACGTCTGCAACAGGAGGGATGGGTTGTCACTAAAGGCTGTTGCTGGGATATAAATGAGGCTGTTAGGCCAGGCGGCCTTTGCCTTTCTTTATTAAAGCCTAGTTGCAATTCTTTTGGCATTTCTTAGAGAGAGAGAGAGAGAGAGAGAGGAGAGAGGAGAGAGACAGGGGGAGAAGAGAGAGCCAGCACAGATCGGCCTATCTAACCAATCGGATCTCTAGTCAGGGATCTGTGGTGCGTGCCATTGCGTCGCCTTCTCTGGCCACGTCAACCGTGATGAGTCGCCCATGCATATAGGTTGTAAGTGTCCGTGACCTTGTGATGCCACCAGGCTCCTGTCACGTGCCTTGCGTAAGAGCGAGTGGCGCCGCCTAGCACCACTCGCCGAGGCAGCCTTCGCGACCCCCGTCCCCGACAGCGCCGGGGGACGCTCGTCGAGGTGAGATCGGCGCCGGCGACCTTCACCCTTCCCTCAGTGCTCAGCACTAGCCAGAGAAGGAGGCGTCTCAAGCTCTCGTCTCGAGGCGATGCGTCTCCCCGTCTGTCGTCAGCTGGCTGCCACTGCAGGAAGTGCTTGCCTTCGACGTAGCGGACGTCACCCTCACCACCACTCATTGGTGACTCAGGGCCGCAGCAGCAGCAGCCGACGCAGGCGCTCCTGTGGCGACGGCTCCAGGCTGCCTTCGACGAGCTGGCTGGCGAGCTCCCGCGAGCCTGGGACCAGGCGAGCACGAGGCCCGAGGACGCCGGCCAGACGCTTCCTTGCGAGCGCCTGGTTCGCTCGCGGCGTCGGTGAAACGTTGCGGCCGCTGCCGCAGCGGAGGCTGCGCGTCTTTGCCCCTCTGCACGGAACCGCTGGTCGGGGGGGGGGGCAGTGGCGCGGCCGTGCGCACACCTCGTTGGCTGCTGCAGCTGCTTGGGTTAAATCTTTGGTTCGGGCGACATGTTGAGGGACTGGTGCTCAAGGGGATAGATGCCGAGCGCTGGCGACGCCTGACTTGAAGCTTGGCAGCAGCTGCTGCCAAGGTCGGTCGTGCTCGGGTGGTCCAAAGATCGTGGAATGTTTCGGCAGCAGCTGATGTTTTTTTTATGTCGCTGGCTGTCGATGCAGTGGTGCTGAGCTGCAGTTGCCTTTGGCTGTCTTTGGGGGGGGGTGGGGGGCAGAGGTCAAACATGCTCCGGACAGATGGGGACCGCCAGGGCTGGCTGTGAAAGTGTCGCCGGTAGCAGTCGTGTTGGTTAGCTACCGACTCGTTGTTCAGAGTTTAGTTGGGTCTGCTTAGCAAACTGATTCAGACTTCTGGTTGCTGATGAAAATGATGAGCGCAGCCCCAGAGTTCTGTTTGGCCCAGAGCTCTGGCCGAGCACTTTCACATAGTGGAACAATGGATTCGCTGTGAATGAAGCTCGGTGTTTGTTTGCCTCTGCCGGAGCATGAAGAAACCGTGCAGTACCGTGGACGTGCACGAAAGGAGAGGCCGGCTGAGGCTCATATGCTACACCTGGGAACGATCCTAATGGGTACAGTACAGTCAGGGAATACTGCCTCGTTTGTTCCTAGAGCCAGCTCAGTTCCTGCTAAGGGCACGATGCCCATAGCAGGCTGCTAAATATGGTAGCCAGCGGCTGTTTATATTTGCGATAAAAATGAATGCGTTTTGAGATATCTTAACTCCGTAGATTTTCCCCCCAAAACCTCAACAGTAAACGCCGAACCCCTTCAACATTAACCCAAAACGTCAAATCAGCTCGAAATCTAGGTGTCATATTCCAAAGTGACCTCTCGTTAGACGACCATATCAGCTCCACAGTAAAATCTGCCTATTTTCAGCTTCATAACATTGCTAAAATTCGGGCTTGTTTAGATAAAGATACCACGTCTAAGTTGGTCCATGCATTCGTGACATCTCGTCTCGACTTCTGCAACTCACTGCTTACTGGCCTACCAGCATGTGCAATCAGGTGATTGCAGCTGGTGCAAAACTCGGCAGCTAGGCTTGTCTTTCGTGAGCGTCGCAGTTGCCACATTACTCCACTTCTCGCCGACCTGCACTGGCTACCAGTCAAGCAACGGATTGACTTCAAGGTTTTGTCGCTCACTTTTAGGTCTCTTCATTCTATGGCTCCAGCCTATCTCTCCGACATACTCCCCCATCAGGCTAAGCATCGTACCACACGCTTTTCGGAATCCAACAGTCTAGAAATACCTCGTACAAACCTTAAATCCTTTGGAGACCGTGCATTTAGTTCGTATGCTCCCAAAGCCTGGAACTCCCTACCGACCTGCGTCAGAACATCCCCTGACTTGACCACATTTTAAAAGGAACTTAAAACACAGCTATTTAGGACAGCATTTAGTGGGTCCCTGTGATTTGTCCTTGATGTGCTTATGCGTGCTGACACTGTGTATGCTGCCACCAACCACATTTGCATGCTGACCCTGTGCATGTCACCCCTAACCATGTTATTCATGCTGTTTATCAAGCATGATTTTACTTACCATTCAATTGCATTTCCCTTTGCAGCAAATGTAAAGCGCCTAGAAAGAGATCAAGTTCTCTGACGGCGCTTTATCAAGTACATTATTATTATTATTATTATTAAAGCAAAAGAAAAAAGCAAAATCTGTGTGCCTAGTCCCTAGAGCATATCCCAAAAAACTCACAACCCCTAATCACTGCCTCAAAAATCCTATACCCCAAGCTAAGAAGACGTATCGAAATGTGTTTACGTAAGGAACGTAAACTGACGCTGGTTACCATGGTTAACAGCCTGCTATGAGCACTGTGTACATGGCTCTATGAATAAAAGACGCCATATTGGCTGATTCGGCTGGGAAGCTGCAGTGCCTCTACGAAGGTCAAGGCTGGCCACTCGTGCACCCAATGCTTATTTAGGATGCCTGCATGTCTGCATGTTTCCCAAATGCCTGCGATAAGTTGGGTGTAATAATAAGGACAAGGCATTTTTATGGTACCCTAAGAGAACTAAATCTCTTTACTTATGCCGTTAAGATAGCATGACCATATGGTTAGTGCGAGAGTGCACAGTGTCAGCATGCTTAAGAACACTCATGAAAAATTCACTCGGACCCAGCAAATCATATAAGAACAAAGCTTTTTTTTAATGTCTTCAAGTCCGGAGATGTCGCGACGTCGGCCGGGAGTGAGTTGTATGCTTCAGAAGTCTACTAACAAAAGGCATGGTCTCTGAAGGATTTTAGGCAATAATAATAATGATAATACATTTGTATGACGCCCTCAGAGGACTCAATCTCTTTCCAGGCACTGTACATATGCTGTAAAAGAAGCATGATCAAATGGTTTGTGGTAGCATGCTCAATATCAACAAGCATAACCTGATTAGAGGTGGCATGTAAAGTCTCAACATGCAGGCACAGGTAAAAGCCTTGAGATAGAAGATGGGGTGGGACGGTGCCTAGCTTGATTGGGAAATAGTCCGGATAGGTAGGCTGGAGCCAGAGAATGAATGGACCTAAACGTGAGTGGCAAAATCCTGAAGTCAATATGCTGCTTGCTTGGGAGCCGGTGCAGCTCGGTGAGAATTGGTATAATGTAGCAATTGTGGCATTCATGACAGACAAGCCTAGCTGCTTAGTTTTGGACAAACTGTGCCTTAATATAATAAGGAAGTATAATGTAAGATACATTATATAGTGATATATCTATGATATAATATATTACAGTATAAGTTTAATAGTAAATGCCTTATTGCATAGGCCGGAGGACTTGCAAGCAGTGACTTATGGAAGTCGAGACGGAATGTCGCATATGCATGGACCTACGTGGACACGGTATCCCTATCTAAGCAGGCCCGAGTTTTAGCAAAGCTGTGCAGCTGAAAGTAGGTAGTCTTGACTGAGAAGCCGAAGTGGTCGTCTAATGAAAGGTCACTTTGGAACAGCATGCCCCGATTTCCTGCTGAGGCTACAGGAGATATGCTGAAGAGCCCATTTTAGGGGATTCTCAATTTCTGACTACCACTAGGTGTGTGCGTGCGTGCATGCGTGCGTGTGTATGTGTGTTTCGTCTGCAGATTAACTCAACTCTAGATTGTGGCCTCCCTTGTTTTTAGAGCTCCATATTAACAAACTTTACTTTCCAAGCACCATGATTTAGCGGCAGCAGACATTTGAATCAGTGGGTCAAGGAGGTGGTGGCTGGTGGGCTAGCTAATGAGGCCAGCAGCAAAAGCAGGGTGTTTAGGCCTTTTTTTTTATTGCATACGAGTTTTATTCCTTTAAAATCGACCAATGAGCAAGAGGACACTTTATGCCTCAGTATTTGCCATTTACAGCTGCATCAGTACGATAGATCAAAGGATCGCCTTAGTCCGACCTCATTGTGTTTCCTGCTCTTCAAGCGTCTGGCCTGAAAGTTTCGGAAGGTTGTGTTTCCCTTGCAGCAAATGTAAAGCCCCTAGATGACAGAGGTCAGCAAACTCCGGCCTCTTGGCCAGATTCGGCCCACCTAGTAATCTAGTCCGGCTTACTGGCCCCTAGTTATTTAGTGTAGGATCTGGCCTAATTGAAATTGTCACTGTTCTGTTCCCTTCATTACTGGTGGTTGCAGCTTAAGCTGTGGCCCACCCGTGTTTATTTTTTGAACTGATATCAAGTGTTTGAATGAAGCAGAAGCACCTGACTGGAGAGGGATGATAAATGTCTACCTCTTTAATTGCCATGCATGTCTTCGAGTCTGTTTCGACTGTTTGTTCGTCCGGTCACGACCACTCTGCCGGTCCGGCGGCGCACTGGGCGTGGTTTCTTCTGGCATAGTGTGCTTTCTTGATCTCCTGAAATGGCCTACTAGTCCGATAAGTTTACCGACCCCTGCCCTAGAAAGGGATTTGAGTTCTCTGAGAGCGCTTTATCAAGTGTGTTATTATTATTATTGTTATTATTATCAAGGTACGACGTGTGGCAGAGTGATTATGTCTAGGGGCGAATCAAGGAGCTCGATGTGGCTGGGCTCTGTAGTGCCTAGCAGTTAATAATAATATTAATGGACACCGGAAGCATTCGGTTTGGGTTGTCTCTCTTGCGAGGGCCACTTAGCATTTGCCTCTTTTTTTGCGAAAACTCAAAATCTGCTTTTACGCTCTCTTCCTATCCGGCTCGGTGGATTCGGCACGTACTCTGTTCGCCCCCAGAGGAAGTAGCAGCAGCAGCGATGGTGGCTTCAAGCCTCAGCTGAGCTACAGGGCTGGGCCAGCGATAGTCAGGTCAACTGGCTCGTAATGGCACAGCTGTTGTGTGTCACACAGCTGGCTTTCTCCCGTGAAGCTGTGAAGGGCACGCCCTCGAAGATGTGACATTCGCACGTCAGCTCGCTTGTTTGCACGTCAGCTCCCCATTTTGGCATTTTCTCGATATCTAGCGGTGCAGCGAGAGGTGATCTCGAGGCCCCCCAAAGATTTCACCTAGCTTTTTGGCCCCGGTCTGGCCGTTGGGAACGCTGCTCCTGTAGACCGTTTTGGTCAGACTTGAGCTGCACCTGCCAGTGGAACTGGGCGGTAAATAAGATAGTTTCTTATTGGTCTGTTTGACGGCATGGCTGAGTGACTTGTTGGTCCGTTTGACTTGAGTTTCTTGTTGGTACGTTTGACACAGGAACCATGTTAGTAGTCTTTATTGAAATTTAAAATGTGGCAATTTTTTCCAAGTTCAAAGGGCTGAGTTAAAGTGTGAACGAGGTAGAATTTATGGGATTACTGTCACTAACGACCTTCATTTGTATAGCACCCCAAGAGAACTTAGTCTCTGTTCAGGCGCTTCACATGTGCTATACCTGCTGCTGAATGAGCTAGTCATCTTTGGGCCGGGCCCCCTGCCTAGCCTTCGTCTGAGCTGCTGATGCTGCAGCCTCCCCCCCCCGGCAGTGGCATCGCTCAGTCTGAAAGTGGAGAGAGCCTCCAGACTGTCGGTCGCGTATGTGCTAGCAGCTGTGGATTGACTGTCGGTCGAGCAACTTTTAACTTCCTGCCCACGTGGCTCACCTCCATTAGTGCTCGAGATGCTGCCGCCGCTGCACTCGAGTGAGTCGAAAATATGTCTCTGAGCATGTACAGACATTTCCCTGAATTCCATGAGCATGTGAAGTGGTTGAGACTCACACCCTTTGAAGGCCTACAATCAGAACCCTCATATGAGTAGACTTTGCAAGAAGTTATGATCCTTTGAGGTTGCATCGCATGCATACATGCGACATTCTACCAGGAGCTTGACTCTTTTGGGTGTTATAAATCGGATGGCGTACTTCGATTTCGCCTGTAGCTTTACCGATGGACAAACGGACCCAGCAAATTAAATGTTTAGCTTTTGAATGAAGTGCTGATTTTGTCAGCAGAAAAAGTATGTAGTAGAGATTCCAGCCAACGGATTGTTACCTGATTCGTGGACTTGGACTCGTGTTGCTTATGAGCTTCATGACCAAATTCTCGTTCGCAAGGAGTTGCGGCTAGCATCTGCTCGGTTCCGGTGAGCCCATCCTTGGGCAGCTGGTCTTCCGAATGCCTAAGGAAGCCGAGCGAAGGGACAGCCTGATGGACGGAGTTGGGATGGATGGTACAATCGTCCCTTGTTTATTGAAGTTAATCAGTTCCAGCCTCTTGCGTGATAAGTGAATTTCCACGAAGTAGGAATATTTATTTATAAATCGAATATTTTTGTAGTTAAGAGCATAGAAAAAATTTCACGTCCCTCAAAATAAGGTTTTTAACATTATTAAAGCCCACTGGACATGGGGTAGCACTCCTTTAGTCACTATTACACTCGGATTGCTCAATATATTAGACAACATAAGAGAAAATAAGACATATTAGACGTTTCAAATATCATATTGGAATTGTACATTTAATTGCACTAGGATAGCCAATCAGTGAACAGCACACATTGGTTGGCTCGGTTTCACCACACTTGATTTTTTGGAAAAAAGTTCTTGCCCACACACAATTAGTAGTCGAGTGGCTGCACCTGGCATTGAAGGATTTGCAGGTATGCTGGAATACATAGGCCTACAGTCCGTATGTACAGTAATTTGATTTTAATTGTAATACAGGGGTGTATAAGTGACTCAGACGACCGCACTGTATCGTTTTCATTATCTCGCTCGACTTTTTAGTGAATGTATTTGAAAAAACCGTGGTAGAGGGAAGCCGCAAAAGACGAAACAGGAAGTGAGCGAGGGATGGCTCTAGCCGGGAGGGCCAGATCTGGCTACGAGTACGTATATATACACACTCTTCTTTTCAGATGCTGATAGATAAAAGAGTTTCTTAAAACCGCCTGTTTGAAAGTAAACAACCGATTTGCTGTTTACACCTTGGTGTTAACAACATTCTGCTACGTTGGCTCAGTGCAGACACTTCTTCCTTCGAGCAGGCAGGCTTAGCAGGTGTAGCTAGCCTGTTCTGGAGCACCAGTTGTGTCCCTCACTGATCATGATAACATCAGTCAGCATCAGCACAGTGGGCATGATGGCCCCCAATCAGGCTTCTGACGGTTTTGTGATAATTCGAACACATACTGCACTACCCTTGCCCTATCGACTTGTAGCTTACACTGGAATGTGAGTTGAAGTTTCTCTAATGTCGTAGAGAGTGTGCCTAGTGAGGCCTGTGCACCCAAACGGCGAGCAGTGTGTTAACACCCAACCTGGTCGACATGGCAGAACTCATAAGTCAACCAGTGGCTGTAGCCCAGCTCACCGACGAAACTTGCTCGGTACTTGTTTTTCTCGTCCTATTGCTCGACTCGAAACGGAGTGATTTATCATCGGTTGCTGGGGTAGTGCAGGCTGCCTATCAGCCGAGTCAGCCGGAAGCTTGAGGTCATGCCACTGGGGTGCCCATTACCTGACTGGAAGCCATCCGGCACGGTAGCTAGCTGGGGATAGCTAGCCTGCCCCGATCCTCCTCGGCCTCCAGTGGCCGGGAGGCCCTAGCCCATGCTTGGCCAGGCAAACGGCTGAGCAGGCTGGGCCATGCGCTTGTAGTCAGGCAACTCACGATATTCACAGAAGCAGCTGCAGCTGCTTGGCCGGGCTATTTGTTCTCTCTCTCTCTCTCTCTCTCTCTCTCTCTCTCTCTCTCTCTCTCTCTCTCTCTCTCTCTCTCTCTCTCTCTCTCTCTCTCTCTCTCTCGATTAAATGTTCAGTCGGCACTTGAGAGCAGTGAATGCACCTGCATGAGTTCAGCAGCCTCCCCCAGGGGGTACAAAGGCCCTGAGACGGCTAAGCAGATCCAGGCTGCAGCCTGCCAGTCCGTGGCGGTGCTGCCCAATGACCCCAGCTGGCTGGCTGCATTGAGCTAGGGGATTGAGGGTGGGATTCTGCGATCATTTAGTTCTCGATGGCCGATGCCCATCGCTTTCAAGAATGACCAGTGGTGTCCTTAGTGCAGCCTAAACGTAGGAGAGCCATTCCAAGGGCTACAGCAGTTGAATGCTGCTGCCGTACTAGGAAAACGATAAAAAATTGCCATGGGCAGAGTCTGATGCACTCACCATCTCTGTTGCCACCCCCCTTTAACATCACCCACCAGTCTACTGGCTGCTTATTTTATTATGGCAGAACCATCGGCCCCCCAAGGAGGAAATCGGGCTGGTACCCGTGCGCCGGCAGCATCCTCCATCTCTCTCTCTCTCTCTCTCTCTCTCTCTCTCTCTCTCTCTCTCTCTCTCTCTCTCTCTCTCTCTCTCTCTCCTCTCCTCTCCTCTCCTCTCCCTCCCGTGGGGAGTACGTGGCAACCAGCATTGCTAGTACTACCACCACCCACCCACCTCTCCCTGATCATCGAACGGCAGCTGATTTCTTGCTCTCTTGTGAGTCCCTTGTGCATGCCTTGCAGCAGGTGCAGCTGTCGAGAGCCGACGAACAGCTGCCTGGCTCTGAACTGAAATAGATGCCTGTTGCTGGTAACACGGTGTACTTCACTCCTACTGCCACTACCGATCGGCAAGTGTGACTCAGCAGTCGGTTGTGGTCGGGGTAGAAGGGTGGCAGCACGTGTGGATCAGCTTAGCAGGCAGGCAGGCAGGCAGGCCAGTGCTGGCCGGAGAGGCCACACTCAAGCTGGCTTTTCGAATTTTGCCTGGCGATGTGCAGGTGAAGACGCTAGCGGGAGGTTGCAGTCGCCTAGCGATCCACGGTCGGTGGGAATCGTCTGGTATGTAGAAAATCGCGGTGATCGACGATTGCTGCTGCAAAGGTGCTGGCGTTGTGAAGCCAGCAGCAGCAGCCGCCGGTTTTCTGCATGCGTGCTTCTGCTGCTCCTGCTTTTGTGCTTTGTTTAGGACCGCAGTGAGTCGTCCGTGGAGGGGTGGGTTGGTGGGTGGGAGGCTGGTGCAGGCCTACAGCCAGTGCTTCAGCCCAGCACTGCTGCCAGATACGCTGACGGCAAATACTAGTGGCTAGCAGCAGGCTGGTTATCATGCCCAGCCGGCGGGTAAGTGCGTTTGCAATCGAAAAATGACATGCAATCTGCCATGGTTAATCGACAAGTAGGTCGCACTATCAAGCCACCGCAGGGATCAATGTCATTCAAAGGCACACAGCCACTGTGCTGCTCAGAGCCAACTGTTGATACCTGCAGTCTCTTTGACAGATGTGAGAAAAAGCTATGCTCAATATTAAAAGTTTCTTTCAGTGTGCCTCTATTATTTAATGATCCTGCTGGATCAAGGGTACAGCAGTCACGTAAGTTGGGGCGGAGTTGTAGCAGTTCATTTCCTTTCTTGTGGATGCGGTTGTATTTGCATTCTCTTAAACATTGCTTGTATGTGCAAGGCAGAGGAGTTTCTCGGGACTTCTGTCGAGTCGTGATCTTGTGATACTCTTGTGAACGTGTTGGTACTCAGGTTGCATGCTTGTTAGCAAGGTCGATCCAGGTCCTCCGAGCTGTGCATTGGCCAGTGGTTGATGTGTCAATGATATGGGTGTTGAATGGCTTTTAGTGTGCTGGGTTCTCGGTCGGCATAGCTGTTCAGCAACCGAGGTAGCTACCCGTGGAGGCTATTGAATGGCCAGTGTTTGCCTAATCGTCCCTACGAAGGGCAGTTATTCATGCTTCTCAGACTGATCTGCTCATGTTTGCCACTTAGTACCTAGTCTTCAGAACTTCAGGTCCTAAGATTGCATAGGTTTTTGGGCAAGACTTTATATCGTTACACTTGCAACTGCATTGACGAGGCACTACGTTGGTTAACTGGTGTACTATGTGACATGCATCCGGCCATGCCCAATCGTGAGAGCCTCTATTTCGAGACTCTCACGATCGGCTACGTTCGTTCATGCTGCTTGCGAGTACACAAGGTAGGCTAGCCAAAAGCAGCCGTTAAGCAATGCAATGTTGTGCTATGCCATCCGACTGCTTACCGTCGTCGTCATTTGTTAGAGTAGTTGATTCGAGCCAATGTGGCTGAGTGGCCTCTTCCTGTCCTTTTGTTCCATGTCACCCATCGTCCCGGGGTCGCCCCGATAGGCAGCCGTTCGAGCGAGCAAGATGCTCACAATGCCTGTATTCTCATGCACCCGAGTCCAAGTTCGGGTCAACAGAGTGAGAAAGGTAGGGTGCACAGGGCCAGATGTGCACAGGGCCAGCTCGCAGCGTCGCCTGCACGCAGTGCCTACTCTCTATTGAGTGGCCTGTTGCTGGTATTGAATGGTTGGTCGGCCTGCACGGAATGTCGTATGCCTGCAATGAAGCTTTCTTTGGCCAGCATCGAGACATTACGCAGCAGTGCTGCTGCTGCTTGGTCCCCACGCTCAGCTCAAAGTCATTTTGCCTTTGGCGCTGCTTAAGCTGCACAGCTTAAGCTGCACAGCTTAAGCTGCACAGCTTAAGCTGCACAGCTTAAGCTGCACAGCGAAGCAGTAGGACCGTCTTCGTAGCAGCAGGACTGTTTTCACTTGCGTCTCAAGCTGTCAGTGACAATAGCGTCACGGCGTGCAGCAATGGTTAAAGCCGAAAGGGTGGAATTGTCGCTCGAGTCAGGCCGTGCTAGTTGGTTTGGTTGGGTCAAAGGGGTGATAGTTTCTAGATATCGGCGCATGCCAACCACTGAATGGAAACTGGTCGACTGCTGCTGAGTTCTGGACTGTTACGGTTATTTGATCGACTTCAGTGTATGCAAATATGAGCTGCAAAGGCAAGCTCACTATTATTTTTGAATTTAGCTCAAGTGCCCGTCGTTGACATCCGGTCACTCTGGGCTCCTGCCTGCTTAGTTAAGTTGCTATATCGCCCCGACCTTGACCTTGGAGTCACAGTACACTGCGTGAAATTCAACTGCGTGAATACAACCGTGTGAGCTTGTCTCCTCATGTTAACATTTCAACTACCACCTCGATTTGAATGCGATGTGAATGCAAACCGTCGATAAAACATGCTGTTAGTTGTGTGCTGGAAATTCCAAGCCTTTCAGGAACATTATTACAATTTTGTAAGGCCTCCAACTTCGGATAACAGTGGCTAGATAAATAATGATAATCTGTAAAGTCTTAGTTCACAGGTTAGACCAGTGCACCTGCCCTGTAGCCTGTTTGTTTGTAGCAATTGTGCCACACCTTCCCATCTCGTCACAAGTGTCCTAGAGAATATCAATTTACTGGCAAATTATTATATGGCTTGACGGATTCGAACCCGGAATGACTAGGTACCTAATCCACGACACAGCCTCAAGCCGCCGCCGGGACAACATGTGGCTGGATCTTCTGAGCTTCACGAATGCCGGCTGAAGGGATCGGCTTGGCTTGCTCGTTGGCATTTGATTTCTCCTGATTTCAGACAAACCTTGATTGTAATTGGATAAAATCCATGTTATCTTTTTACTGTTAACGTGTTTGCTCACCGATCACCTTTAACTATTGCTGCTGTAACGGAAATCAGATCGGCATGACCAATCGAGTCTGCTTCAGATAAACACTGTGACGCTTTTTTCTTCTGGACCAACATTTTTTATGTACTGACGAATCAATAGTCGAGCCGTCTGCTGCTGGTGCCTAATGAAAATGATGAATCAAACTCTGGCGATGCTGCATAAGAGTGACTTGGGACTCGATTACTTGCATGCAGACTATACGGTTGGGTCTGGATTGACCATTATGCATCCACGTCTTTTATCGAGTCTTGGATTCTGAGGGATGATGCCGTTGAATTTCAGGCAGACTGCTGGTTCTGGCGACCTACTGTTTGAGTTGTTGCTCTCATTTTCCAGTCCAGTATCACAGCAAAGCACGGCTTAGGTGTTCACTGTCTTGGTGGTCTTGTGCTTGGTTGTTGCTTTTGTGTCCTTGATCGTTTTCTGCTTATCTGGTACCGTAAAGAAATGCTCATCGTGTTGTAGATTCTAGCGAGTTGAAGTTAACCACAAGCTTGGTCCGTGGGCATCCTTCAATCAGCAGCCACCATGGCATCAGCTAGCGCCGGTCGAACAGACCTTAGTGATGTCGAGCGGGATATGCTTTTGCTCGCCATTATCGGAAAGTCGGCTAGACAAGTGGCCATCACTGCCCTGCGAATCGGCGCTGTTAAAGACGTGATTATCGGCAGCCTCACGGAGTTTCTCCTCGATCACTTCAATGTCGATACTAATGTAAACCACTCAGACGGCGATTGCAGCCTTGGAGACGACATCGGCTCGAGGAGTGCCGGAGAAAGGGCCCTGACGAGTGACCGATGTTCGGGGCCCCCGAGAATGGTGGCAGGTGGAGGTGCGCGAAGCAAGAACGTCGATGGATATGCCCGCAGTACATCGACGACAGCAGATGCCTATGCTTTGCCTGCATCAACAAAAGCAGGTTCGTCGTCAGATATGCTGCTGCTGCCGCCTCCCGAGACCGAGCTCTTTCCCTCCGAAGATCTGGGCCGCGGACCAGACGTCCATCAACCATCGGTTCTGTCGGTGGCTCCTCACAAACGGCTCTTGGCCTCTCATCGCACTGTCCAGCGGTTCGAGCGCAGTGCGCAGCAGCGACGATCGTACGATGCTGCTCACGCTGCTGCCGCGCCTGTCCTGGACGTCGAGCTTCGAGGAGAAGAGGATAGATCTCGTAAGGATATTAATGGGTGGCCACCGGCGAAGTCGGCTGATGCAGTTGGCAGCATCGGCAGCTTAGACGACAGTGGGCGGAGCATGCCGGCGGCGCTGCTTGGTCAGAGTGGTAGGCAGTTCGCGTCGTCTTCGTCGTCATCGACCAGAGACGGTAGCGGGCACGACGGTTCGTCGGCGGCAATCGACTGCGGTGGCAGCGTTTCCGATCGTGGGCGATCGGCCTCGAAGCTTGCCGAGGCATCGGCGGCAGCCGAGTCACAGGCAGGCTGCATGAGGGTAGCTACGTCCAAGTCGCCTGCTGGTGACCTCTACTCCCCCGGTGCTCCCAAGCTGATGATAGTTGCCAGTGGCAGCGGCTCTCTTGCACCAGTGCAGCCCTCGGAGCAGTCGTCATCGCGCCACGCTAGTCAGGCTTCCGCAGAGCAGATGAACGACGACCAGTGGGACAGCGCCAGCGGAGGCGCCGCCTCCGATAGGGCTGCCGACGTGCATTTAGCGGGCCGTCAGCGAGAAGTGGGTAATGCTTTTAGAAATCGGGATGCAGGATCAACGGCTCCGAGTCAAGTAGGGCAGATGAGCAGTTGGCCTGGTTGGTATCAGACGACGAGGAAGCGTCGCTCAGTCCTGCCTCCAATGCCACTGTCCAGCTACGTCGACCGCAGTGGCAGCATGTCGGCTGCTTCGCATTCGGGTGCCAGTGGGCAGCTAAATTACATGTGTCCAGAATGTTCCAAGGACTTCCGTCGGCAGAGCGAGTTGAATCGGCATGTCAAGATTGTGCACAGGCAGGAGAAGCCCTACCAGTGTGACCAGTGTGGCATACCGTTTGCCACCCGATGGAACCTCAAGTGTCATTACAATAAGCAGCACTTCCAGCAATTCCAGAGCCAGGCTGGCGGATCCGCTCACAGTCAGCGTGCGGCGATCACTGTCTCCGAGTCCTTCGACGACGACGTTGCTGCTGGTAGGGAAGGCAGTGCGGCGGCGGCGGCTGAAGCTGCCATGTTTGAAAGAGATGCATGTCCCGATGGCATTGTCGTGGTGGAGCCCGAGTCGGTGTCCTCGGTCGTGTATCGCAGCCGAAATAACTCCGACTCGGCGCTGCTAATGGACGCCCCCAACCTCAAGCTAGAGGCCGGGGACTAGCAGAGACTCGCAGAGACCGACCGTGCCGTCGACTTCTTCCTGAGCGAGATGGATCGGTGCTGCAGACGCAGCTTTTCCGTGACCAGACCGGGAGCGAGCTAGCAAAGGATTGGCGCCAAGGATTATACATCGCCGAATCCTTGTCGTGCCAATGGATTTGCAGCTGAGTGGCTGCCTCTCATTCCACTATCCGCTAGTGCAGCGAGGTGTCGGCGAATGTGACAGAGCCCTTTGTGTCCAGTGTTGCTCTTACCTTCGTTATGTACATGCATCTGCCTCGCGATTGGCTTGGGGCTGGGCCCTTTTTACTTTCATAGGGGAACAACACTTTTTCTATTACTTAAATGCATTCGTGTATTCTAATACCCACAGCGAGATGTTATTGGCTGAGCCGATATTCCAGATCTTTTGTGCAATACTTTCGTCGTTTGTGCCGTGAATGACTACGGCCGCAGCCCAAACTGCACTTGAAATTACTTAGGGTTGCATAGCAAGGAAGCTAACAAACCAAGCAGAACACAGCGAGTGGTTACATATGCATAGTGCGAGAAGCTTGAACAGAATCGCAAGAGGGAGAGGTTGGGTTGGAATTGTGGAGATTGCATTCGACTGTGCTAGCGGCTCACCGAAATGAGGGGACACTCTGGAGACTCGTGGGAAGCTGATGGGAGACCAAGTTGAACCAACGATAGTGTGCCTAAATGTAATAATACAACAATTGCATAGCCTTCCAAGAGCACAATGACTTCAGTAACTCACCAATGCATAGCTGGAGCGTTCTCATGTTGTGCATGCTCAGCTCAAGTAGCTTTCGGTTCCCATACGGCAGACTTGGGTAGCGAAAGGAAAGTAACGAGCCAAGTGAAATCGGCGTAGCGACCTGGTCGTTTCAGCAGCTGGAGAGAAAATAGGTTGTGAAAACAAACTGGAGGGAAATTTTTCGATTAAGCACACAACAAGCAGAAGCTTATGTACGAAGCAGTGTCGTGTGAAAACGCGTCTGATTTGCTCACCCCGGGGATTACAAGTGTTACTGTGCCAGAGTCGTGCTGTACGTTGGCCAGCAGCTTCTTGTACTTCGATACAGCTGCCGCGTCCGCCGGAAAGAAGTCTTCCGAAAGATTATCGAAGCCGAGCAGGTGACTAATGGGCTGAACTTGGCTTGTTGAGATGAGCTAGCAGTGAGTAGAAGCAGTCGCTTCTGGCAGATCGTCAACCGTGAAACAAGCCTGCAGCCAGCCATCGGCAGCGTCTGTCGCATGAAGTAAAGTCAAGGTCGGCTGATTCAGCAGCCTTATTTATAAGGAGGCTGACGAGCCAGCCTTTGCGGCCAGCATCCATCTTGCAGCCGGCAGTAAAGGATCGTTGCTTCGGGACTCAAATCCACGAGGAGGACCAAATTTTCGCAGTGAAGGTGAAGGTAGGCGTACTGTGAAGGTAGGCACACTCACTTGACTGAGGAGCTCTGGTCAGCATTTACTAAAAGGTTGCACTATCATAAGTCATTCAGATTCCAAGCAGGCTCTACAGGTGCTAGCAATGCCCGTTATGAGGATTAGGATTTTCCGTTTAATAACAATACTAGCTTTACTAACAATGGTTGGTTAGTTCTTGTTATTAAGCTTGAGGTTTACTGCTATCAAAGTGCGAATGTCAGCAATACCTGATCGATTGGGGTTAAGCCGGAGTTAGATCTGCTGAAAGTCAGAGAGGGATCAAAGTGCATGTACAGCTAGCTAGCTAGCTGTGCTTCATCTGCATAGGAATTAGACTCGTTTTCGCTCTGCGATTGCATTTGCACATTTGGGGGAGCACGAATTGTAAAACCAAGTGGACCGAGCAATCCAGCAGAACTAGCGTGGGCACCACTTGCAGTAAGGACTCCCTCACAATAGTTCTGGTTACGTACAGTGAAGAGCTCTTACCGAGCCTTAAGGGAACTTACTTGCTAGGCTTGAAGGCTGGTGTAAGAGTTGAGCTTGTCTGCCCCCACTATCCTAGCCATTGGCTGCGATAGAGACGGTGGTGACTAGGAGACACGACGGTCGTGTCTTATGTTTCGGCTCACGTACGACGTTTTGATGAGTGGCCCAACAGCGAGATATTTAGGAATGCAGAACTCAGTAGCTAAGGACATATTTATTTTATGATAATAATGATAATAATAATACACTTGATAAAGCGCCCTCAGAGAACTCAATCTCTTTCTAGGCGCTTTATATTTGCTGCAAAGGGAAATGCAATTGAATGGGGAGTAATATCATGCTTGATAAAAAAACAGCATGAATAACATGGTTAGGGGTGACATGCACAGGGTCAGCATTTTAATAGTTATATAGAGCATCAGCAGGATAATATAATCGTTGAATAACAATATTCTGATATAGCTCCCTCAGAGAACTTTATCTTTTTCTAGGCACTTTACATTTGCTAAAAAGAAAGCACGATCGAATGGTTAGTGGCAGCATGCTGCAATATGTACCTCAGAAGGAGAATGGAAGCTATGTATGTGGTCTAGACGGCCAGCAGACAGTCGTCTGTCAAGGACTTCTTGCGATTAATATCAAAAAGTGGTCGTCAGCAGCAGCTGGCTGGCTTCATTGTCGATGCAGAGGTGAAGAAACGAGGACGATGAGCGCTGGGGAGATTTTAACTTGGGATTAACTCTTTTATCTATCGTGTTGACAAGGAAAGCCTGGGATCCTTGGTCGGCCAGATTCTCACAAAAATTGCTTAGTGCTGACTGTGATGTGTAATAATAATTAATAATAATAATAGTACACTTGACAAAGCGCTCTCAGAGAACTCAATCTCTCTCTAGGCGCTTTACATCTGCTGTAAAGGGAGACGCGATCGAATGGTGAGTGGCACCATGCTCGATAAACAACATGAATAACATGTTTAGGGGTGACAGGCACAGGGTCAACATGCAATTGTGGTTACTGGCTGCATGCACAGTGTCAGCACGCATAAGCACACGAAGGACTAATCACAGGGACCCACTAAATGCTGTCCTAAATAGGTGCGTTTTTTAAGTTCTTTTTAAATGTGGTCGAGTCGGGGGATGTTGTGACGCAAGTCAGGAGGGAGTTCCAGGCTTTGGGAGCGTACGAACTAAATGCACGGTCTCCAAAGGATTTGAGGTTTGTATGAGGTATTGGTAAACAGTTATATTCCGAAAAGCGAGTGATATGATGCTTGGCCCGGTGGGGGAGTATATATGAGAGATAGGCTTGAGCCAAAGAATGAAGTGACCTAAAAGTGAGCAACAAAACCTTGAAGTCTATCTGTTGCTTGACTGGGAGACAGTGCAGGTCGGCGAGAAGTGGTGTGATGTGGCAACTGCGACGCTCACGACAGACAAGTCTAGCTGCAGAGTTTTGCAGCAGCTGTAAGCGCCTGATTGCACATGCCGGTATGTATTTGGATGTCGTCTATACCTCCTAAATAGTTCTCGAGTGCCGGTCACTGGACAGCCAGTCCTTATCGCTAGCAGACTTTGTCGAGCTGGAGCCCGACAGTTCCAGTAATTAATCGCCACTAGGTTAAAGTCTAGCTCATACAAAGGTAATAATGGAATCGCTGGTAGGCAATACAAAGATGCTGATGTCGACGAACAGTGGTTTCCTTAGGCGCTACCGTGTCAGCACAAAGCGATCCTTTTCGGGAACGTTCCAAGTAAACCATAGGCCACTTGCATGAGGACGTGCTGACACACTTTAGTAATCACTTGTCCTTTGATCTGTCGCTTTTCAAACCTCAAATCCTTTCGAGACCGTGCATTTAGTTCGCATGCTCCCACAGCCTGGAACTCACTCCTGACTTCCGTCACGACATCCCCTGACTTGACTACATTTAAAAACAAATTAAGAACGCACCTATTTATGGCAGCATTTAGTGGGTTATTCGGGGCTCCGAGCAGCTTACCTCCTTACCAAGCGGCTGCGGCCTGGCGACCAGTCGCGCGTGCACAGCGGAAATTGAAGAAAAATGGGCCGAAATCTCATATTTTCTCTCTTTCCACTTAGTAAGAATAGATGTTACAAATGCAATCCCAATTTTGGACGGTTGAATAAATTCAGGAAAATGCAAAAAATAAAAGACTGACACCATGTTTAAACCTCTATAAACCGCACCCTGGGCGTGTGCTTGATGTAGAAGTTATGACCAGCCATTGTAGACGTTGTGATGCAGGTGCAGGACCACACCCATGTAAAATAAATGTACTTGGTAAAGGTGGCTCCAGGGAGAGTGGAGTGGTGCACTGTGTATCTACCAGCGATCTCTAGCAACCCGAGGTTCGCAGTATGCAAACTACTTAGGCGATACAGATTTGAAAGGTTATATTAAAGTTGCTTTGATCCATCACAGCCTTCGAGCACCTCAAACTCTCTCAACTCACTTGCTGCATGTATTGGTGACATCCGCACATGGATGGCAGCAAATTTTCTAAAACTAAATGATGATAAAACTAACTTACTAGTTATGGGCAAACCCAGTGTGATTCACAAATTGAAAAGGCTGACGCTCAAAATTGGCTCTGCCAGCATATCTCCTGCTGAATCAGCTCGAAATCTAGGTGTCATATTCCAAAGCGACCTCTCGTTAGACGACCATATCGGCTCCACAGTCAAATCAGCCTATTTTCAGCTTCACAACATTGCTAAAATTCGGGCTTGTTTAGATAAGGATATCACGTCCAAGTTGGTCCATGCATTCGTGACATCCCGTCTCGACTTCTGCAACTCACTGCTTATTGGCCTACCAGCATGTGCGATCAGGCGATTGCAGCTGGTGCAAAACTCGGCAGCTAGGCTTGTCTGTCGTGAGCGTCGCAGTTTCCACATTCCACCACTTCTCGCCGACCTGCACTGGCTACCAGTCAAGCAACGGATCAAGATTTAATCGCTCACTTTGAGGTCATTTCATTCTTTGGCTCCAGCCTATCTCTCATATATACTCCCCCAGCAGGTCCCCATATACATTTGCATTTTTAAGTTCAATAATAATCATAATAATGCACTTGATAAAGCGCTCTCAGAGAACTCAATCTCTCTCTAGGCGCTTTACATCTGCTGTAAAATGAGACACGATCGAATGGTGAGTGGTACCATGCTCGATAAACAACATGAATAACATGTTTAGGGGTGACAGGCACAGGGTCAACATGCAATTGTGGTTAGTGGCAGCATGCACAGTGTCAGCACGCATAAGCACATCAAGGACGAATCACAGGGACCCACTAAATGCTGTCCTAAATAGGTGTGTTTTTAAGTTCTTTTTAAATGTGATCAGGTCAGGGGATGTTTTGACGCAGGTCGGGAGGGAGTTTCAGGCTTTGGGAGCATATGAACTAAATGCACGGTCTCCAAAGGATTTAAAGTTTGTACGAGACATTGGTAGACTGTTGGATTCCGAAAAGCGGGTGATACGATGCTTGGCCTGATGGGGGAGTATAATGCTCAAGCTAAGGCAAAATGCAGGGCGAAAATAAGAAGCACGTGCAAACAGGGTCAGCAAGGATAAACATCGAGATGAAAATGACCTAGGTGCAGGTGCATGACCTTACGAGTAGTTGCTCCTCACTGCTCGTTGCTGCTAGCAATCGCACTGTATTGGTCATATGCCTGTCTGCCACCGTGTACTGTCTTGGTCAGAGCCGAGAGACTGTCTTTAGTGAAGACGGGAAATGCCTTTTTCAAGCCCATCAATTGTCTGTTCATTCTGCAGCTGCTTGGGCTACTTGTACATGCCAGCTTGATACCTTATTGGTCGTCGATTGTCTCCTGGTCGTTGGCTGTCTTTGCAATTGCCTAAACTTCTGGTTTGAGCTCTGGAGGCTGCAATTATGAATGCTGGCTGAGGGACGGCCAACCTCATGTTCATCATCCACGATGACAGCTTGAAATCTGAGCTTCTGCAGAAAGATGTATTGAAAGTATTAGTAACAAGTTATAATGGTTTTTTATCTAAAGGTATTTGCTGCCAGCTGGTTGAGCTACAAGATGGGAACTTTGACTGTGCTTCCTGAACAGTAAGGCTTTGCACCTTTGATATGCTACAGCTTGGCCATCTATGGCCAAATCGACTTGAACTTTGGAATATATGCTCTGGTTGACTTTTTGTTACCAATGGATATCTCAATTTTGGTTGTATGTCATGAAAGTATAGCGCCAATGTCCTTTAATGTCACATGATCGACCATTCCTGATTAATGGGATTTTTTAAATGTCACAATATTCTTTATTTACTTTTTAATATCATCCCAGAGTAAATAAAAGAGTTCTGCATTTTTTGAGAGATTTGGCATATTTCCAAAAGTTATAGTAATGAATCTGTTGGAATACACCGAAGCGAACATTGACCTTGACCTTTACAGGTCATCAGAAGGTCAGAGTGGCACTATGGTTGCATCAAAAGATAGATCATGTTGCCTTTGTTGATTGTGCAAATTTACGTGCCGGTCGGTCAATTAGTATTTGAGAAATAATTATAAATGTGCTTTGAGGGACATAACTCCTTTAGGGATGGGGGCATAACTCCCAACCCCACCCGAAATCCCCCTAGGAGAGTGCAATCTACGGTTACGGCGGCCGGGTATTTCAGTCGTAAAGAATATCTTTGATTGAATCGAATTTTTGCATGCCCGCGTGCAAGTGGGTGTTCAAGCGTTTTTCGCCATGGCACCCTTTGTCTCCTTATGCTTTGCAGCACGTGTAGAGTGCATAGAAAGAGTGAGTTCTCTGATGGCGCTGTAGAAATGCATTATATTATTATTTTTATTATTACTATTAATGCTAGCATGCCTTGTGGCTTGTCTCGGTATGGTTTCTTCCGTTTAAAGACAGCTGGCACTTCGTCGGCGAAGATCCCCTCAGTCGGCGATTCTCACTTCCTTCTCAGGAGTGCAGACTTGAGCAGCTGGAGAAAACGCGATACCGGCAACTGAGAATTAACCGGTACCTGTGGCGCATTTTCTCTAGCTGCTCAAGTCGGTATTCGCGAGACTATCGTTATAACCCGGTGGGATGCTGACTCTGAGTGATTGTAATGTAATATAATGTGTCTCCGTCTGTAACTCCACAAAGCCGTAAATACTAAGTGGGTGTTACACAGAAGAGCTTTGTATAATGCAGTCACAGCCTAAGCGGCTTTCGGGAAGCATTCGGTAGCCAACAGACTTCATTTCACGCAACAAAGAGAAATTGGGAAGCATAGCAGAGTTAGCAGAGCAGTTGAGGTAGTGAGTAGCATGGAAGTAGCAGCTCAGGACGACTGAAAAATATGTGCCATAGTCGACAGCAGAAGAGTAGTTGTCATTGCATAAGAATCGTAGAAAAGTGAGTTCCACAGTCTAGGACCTGCAGAGCTAAAACTTCTGTCACCAACGGTCTTTAAGGGGAGGATTTTAACAGCTAATTTATTGTCCATGCAGGACCTGAGGGCACGAGGAAACTGAAACTAGTGCAGCAGTTCAGCTAGGTCCGAAGGAGCCAAGCGGTAGTCAAGCTTTGTGAGTCAGCGAAAGAACTTCCCAAGCGGTAGTCAAGCCTTGTGAGTCAGCGAAAGAACTTCGTGTGCTGCATCCGTTGATCAACCGACAGTCATCCTAGCTCTTTTAGCCAAGGAGACACGTGCTCAAACCATTGGGACTTGAAGACTAGCCTTGCAGCAATATTCATAGCCAGCTGTAGTGACCTAATATATAATAATATAATAATAATAGCTTATAATAATATTATAATAATAGCTTTCTTTGGTAGCCCAGCCAAAAGGGAATTACAGCGATTCAAGCCAAAAAAGAACTAAGGAGCTGGTTAAATTTTTGCCTCTGGAAGAGCTCTTAATCCTAGGTAAGGGTCGGACGTGATGGCTAGCTGTAGAAACTGTCGTCTTAATGAAGCTTTTAAAATTTAGGCAGCTGTCGAAAACGACTCCTAAATTTCGAGCACATGGAGATGGTCGTACAACAGCAGCATCTATTAGAAGAGCAAATCCAGCCACACGCTTAGGGTGTCCTATGAGCAGCAGTTCGGTTCTATCGTTATTAAGTTTCAAGAAATTGTCCGAAATCCAGGATCGAATGTCGACATGGCAAGCATTCAGTTTCTCAGTTGCTGCAGCAGATTCCAATGGTTTGAATGACAAATACAACTGAGTATCGTCAGCATAAAAGTGATACCCTATTCAACTGGCATTAATCACTTTTCCCAGAGTTTAGTATAAATAAAGAGCAGCAAGGGACCGAGGACAGACTCTTGCAGGACTTCACAGGTGACCGTCTCGTGTGTGAGACGTCACCCCCACACGAAACGGATTGAACACGATCAGACAAGTACGATCTAAACCACGCCAGTGCCTCGTCTGCCAGACCAATCGTTGTTCTGAATCGTTCAAGTAAGACATCTTGATCAATCGTGTCAATCAATCGTGGCAGCTGATAGATCTAGCAGGGCTAGGGCAGTGACATTCAGGTCATCGTTGCTACATACACCATTGTTAACGCGGAGGAGAGCAGTTTCAGTGAAGTGCTGCCTTTTGAACTCCGATTGAAACGTTTCTGACATTTTAGCCTTTTCAATATATGAAACCGGCCTCTTTGCGACAAGTTTTTCAAGAATCTTTGACAAGAAAGGAAGAAGGGAAACTGGGTAATAGTTTGCAAGCACCTGTGTATTTAATCCAGGATTTTAAGTATCGGTCTAACGATTGCCGATTTGAAGGGCTTGGGTGCGACACCTTTTCCCAAAGAAGCATTAACAATCTCGGTTATGGCAGGTTTATGTTGGTCTGCTAGTGAAGACCACAGAGATGATGGTATAGGGTCTGCAGTAGACGAGCTTTTAGCCCTGAAACCAGACTAGAACTTAGCTTGCTAGCTTTGAAGTTTCAATATAAGAGCTCAGTCGGTCTGCCAATACTCGTTCCAGTGCTTTTGATAGGAACGGCGCTAGGGAGGCTGGGCGAAAGTTGCTCAAGTTCTCCAGGGCCGTGATAGCTCTAGAGGTACCACGCTCGCCCCTCGCAACCGAAGTATTGGGTTTGAATCCTGCAGCGGGCGATCCTTTATTGCCAACTGCAAGCTGTGGTGATAGCCGTTCAGGCTCTTCTACTGCTATACAAAATGAGGTCAGGGTGTCGTACTTAGTAGACCAGCGATCTCATCGAGATCTATGAAACTAAGCACCTGACTGAGGCGTAAGATATGTACGAAATGATTTTGCACCTATAACGCTGCATAGGTTACTATCGTGCCGGATCGGGGAGGCGCGACTACGCACACCCGCCTGTATCCGAATCGGCGTGACTTAGCCACCGCGAGCACCCGCTTGGTTGAACCGCAGGTATCGTTGTCCCCCTGCGAGAAGGTGCCGAAAGTACCGTTACGTTTATGGGCGGCATTCTGACTTTGAGGCGTTCAGTCGTATAGGCCCCAGACGGTAGCTTCGCACCATTGGCTTTTTAGCCAAGCGCATGAACCGAATTTTTGAACCTGCGGCTCCTCTCGTACTTCGAAGGATTACCAGTGATATGACTTGTCACCAGTGGGGTTAAACTAACCAGTCTCAAGACAGCCTAAACTCATCTCACGTTTCCTATTAGTGGGTTAATAATCCAACGCTTTGTGAATTTTGCATCAAAATGACGGGAAGAGCCGACATTGAAGGAACAAAAGCAATGTTGCTATTAATGCGTGACTGCCACAAGCGAGTTATTATTATCGGAACTTTTCTGACACCGCTTGCCAAACCAGAAGGATCGACAGACCAAGCTTTCGCGGTCTGTCTATTAGTACTGGAAATCAAGTGAGGTTTAGCACTTTTGCTCTACGCGAGGTTTCTGTCCACGCTGAGCTCACCATAGGGCACCAGCATTACCTTTTGACAGATATACCGCCCCAGTAAAACCCCAAGCCTGATAGGCGTGCCTTCAGAGCGGATGGCGGCCGACGAGTGGCCAGCAGCCACGACGCCAGAAACGTGAGCTCGAGTCCCGCTTTCCTCTTGGCTGAATAAGTAAAGAAACGATATATCGGCTGAACGGCTACATTATACACACACACACACACACACACACACACACACACACACACACACACACACACACACACGCAAGCAGACACACACACACATGCACACGCACACACACACGCACACACACACACACACACACACACACACACGCAAGCAGACACACACACACACACAAATACACACACATGCACACGCACACACACACACAAACACACACACACACACAAACAAACACACACACACACACACATATATATATATATGTATATGCATAGCTTGACTTAACAGCCTCATTTTTTATAGCGGCAGAAGATATTTTATGGCTATCGACACTGCTTGCAGCTAGCAAGAAAGGATCGTCTGCTGCAAGATTTGAATCCAGTACCTCGGTAGTGAAGACGGTTCAATGACTAAATCGGCATCTACTTCCGAAAGCTGGGAAACTCTAGGGTCTTTTTCACTCGCAAACAATAGTGCTGCTGTCAGGCCTTTAACAACTACAAGACAGTCAACTTTTTGCTTGTGAAGTCTGAGCTGTCTCACTCCCGGATATTAAGTGCACGACAAAGCCTTCCTCATTGAATTATTGTTGGCAGTCGTGCTGCTTTCGTAATTCTCCAATATGTGCGTAGGGAGTCAGAACATGTGACCTCGATCTCGAAGCTCCCCGAGGTTGTTGCAGATGCAGTAGTGACCATAAATAAGGCAATCAAGCCATAAGTAAAATCGTACCCCGCAAACCTCGCACAGATACCCTCATCTTCTGTCTTCACAGGTGGTAAAAATGAGCGTATTCGTAAGACTCGATCACAGATTGGTTTCGAGTAGTTCAGATCGGTCATCGCTCGAATTCATACTTATATAAATCATGGATTTAATTATTCTGAGGTCCTGGCAAATTATCGCTCAGTCTCTCTTCTTCCGTGTTATCCAAGATTCCAGAAGATTTTGTCACAGAACAGCACATGTATCGCATTGACTGGACACATGTATCGCTACAATATTAGTCAGATTCAAGTGAAGCACTCCACTGAAACTTCCTCGCTCGGTGTGACCGATTACATTCTGGGTAGCAATCGGTACCGTATTGCACTTTTCCTGGTCAATCTGTCGCCTTTATTCGACATTATTGATGACATTGTTCTGCTTGAACAATCAAGATCAACGATAGGTTAGGCTGACGAGATTCTGCTGTGGTTCGAATTGCACTAGTTCAACCATGTCCAGTACATGTCGTGAGCTGGTAAAGTCTCAAACAGCAGACACATCACCAGTGAAGTTCAACGAGGGTCTTTCTTTGGTCCTACACTGTTCTTCATTTATGCTGAGCATCTCAGAAAAGCGATATTGGTCTAAGGGCCTTAGATATCTCATGTGTGCCAACGATATGCCATGATATTTTTCATTTAAACTATCGGCATCAGCTGCAGCGAGTAGTAAACAGAATGCCTATTAGTCAGACATTCGATCCTGGATGTTGATCTATTCCGTTTAGCTAAGCAAAGAAAAAAACAGAACACTTACTCATGGAACACCCTACACGTACTGCTGGGCTGAGAGGCTTTGCTCTTCTAGTAATTGGTGCTGCGATATCACCGTCGTTGTGTGCTCCTAGTTTATATGCCTTTTTGAGAATAGATGTCGTTATTACGTAATCGCCAAACACAATCCTGGCCAATTTTTGCATGCCAATGACTCTCAGCTGCTTTAATGTTTCTCTAGACAGTTCTAAGTCTTGCGCAACTGTCGACTCACTTAATTCACTAAAAACCCTCATCGATGACATTCACACTTGCACGGCTTCTGACTTCGCTAAGCTTAACGACGATAAAAGACGAGCCAAATAGTTTTTAGAAAGCCGTCGCGTCATCCTCAAGCTGAAAGACCTAATTCTCAAGTGTCTCGTTGCATAATTTCTATGACGTGTGCCTGTTTTCTGAGTATGCATTTCCAAAATAACCTGTTATTGAAGGAGCACACCGTCTCCACCGTTAAGTCGGTTTTCGTCACTCGCTCTGTCACCAGCCTAACTGTCATCGCACGCTCCTCGCTCCGTGCGCTCTCGCAACATGCGCTCCTTCTCCTCTTTCTCCTCCCTTTCACCTCGGCTTCCTCCAGACTTACCACCGAAGCTCATCGCACAGATAGAAATTTTCTGGTCATCAGGCTGTCAGCTCGCACGAACCGCAATCCCAGAGCTCAATCCGATGTCCGTCGTCTCCTGCGATGACTCTCCAACATTCGTGTCTCAGCTTGCTAAAGATCCACCAGTTCCGCTTGGCTGCTGGCGTGGCGCCCATGTGAACTCTTCCTCTTTCGGTTCAATGCTCTCTCTACGTCAATGCTCTCTCTACGTCAATGCTCTCTCTACGTCAATGCTCTCTACGTACGCTCAATTCCGCAGTGCTCGGTTCGACTGTGTCCGGCACGGTTTAATTCGCGTGCACAATTCCAGCGCTACAAGCTACAAGCTAGAGGTCCTACTGACCAGCTGTTCCGGCCCGATGGTCTTCTTTTTGAGCGCTTTTGCATGCTGGTCTAAGCGTGCTATCTATGCGTGCTTTCGCTTTCGTATCTCGGCTTGATACCGCGCATGCCCCGCCCCGTCTTAGCCCACCCAGGGTTTGAGGTGGTCTCACTTCCCGATCCAGGTCGCGGGTTTGAGTCCTGCAGCTGGCGTTCCTTTATTGGTCACCATAAGCGGCGGTGGAAGCCGTTAAAGCTCATGTGGCATTACAGTGGCTCCGGCGGCCAATCTCGGGGAGTCTCGCGGAGGCCCCGACGCGGAGGTGAGTGGTAAACGAGACTCTCAGCTTATTCTCTCACCGCGTGGTTTGGGCAGTTGACTCTGCCGCTACATGAAATTTAGCTGCCATGACCTTTGCTTTTCTTTGCGCGCAAATAACTCCCGTTTAGCGCTTCTTCTGCTGGGAGTTGTAAGATCGCGTCGATAGAGATTTTGCTCTCCTGGTGTGCTGTAAAAAATGATTCATCTTTATTGTCATTATTACAACTGTTATTTGTCCTGCCGTACGGCGACAGTCGCAGGGCTCGTCCGGGTCAAGCGATTGTTGCGGCGCATGTTCGCTTGCTTCCCAAGAGACAGCGGAGCAACCGGCCCCGCCAGAGCCACGCCCTCCTTCCTAGGCGGACGTGGGCCAGCGCGTCGGTGCGGGCGTTGACCCGCCAGCTCAGCAGACTGGGCGTCGTCCCTCGCGTCGAATGACACTTAACTCCTACTAAACCGTTTAGACGCAGTGCCGTTGCCTAGCACCGGGGCTCCCGCGATGCACCCGCTCGACGCTGCCGCTCCGCTACTGTCGCCCGCCTGCGAGGCCGATGCGTCGTCGTCGGCCTCGCAGGCGGAAGTCGCGAGGAGGGCCCGGGTCGGGCGTGGGGGGGCCAGTTAGTCATCCGCAAACTCGAGAGCCCTCCGCTGCACGACCGGAAACGTTGTGGTGCGTCCGTCGTCTCTCACCTTTAATGACCGTCCGCGGCATCGGAGGCGGTGTTAGAGAATGAATGATGCACTCACTGCATTGCCGGCGGCGGCGGCGGTGCCCAGGATGCGGCCGTGCCTAGAATGCGGCGACGCCGCATCGGCGCGGGCGCTGGAATCGATGCTTCAAAACCGGTAGTACATACTTTTCATAAATTAATAATTCATATATCAAAAATATATATATTATATATAATATTATATGTTATCATTAAATTATAATATTATATTGTTTCGTGGTAATTATCAACATGCAAAATATTTAATAATCATATGCATTAATTATTATAATATGTAGTATATATGTACATAATTATTATTGTATATCATAGACTTATATTATAATAATGATTAATAATTATGCATAATTATAAAATCGCTCGGCGCTCAACTCGTGCCCTCGGCTTGACGGCTGTAAGGAAAAGGCTTATTTTCTCAGCTCAGCTATATATCGACGCACGCCAGCTTGTTGAGATAGAAGTGGTGCGTCGCTGTGCGCGCACATCGTGGCTGAGCGCGTCGCAGGGTTTTTATTTGCATGCAGGGGGGATAGCTTCGTGCGAAACTACGGTCTGATTGGACCGGTTTACCGTCGTCAGTTAGTTAGTAGCAAAGTTTAGCCAACGAGTGCCAAGTTCGCCCCTCATGCATATGCCAAATCAATGTGGACGGCGTGGTGCGCGGCATTGCAGGCTTCGCAATTTGCCTCATTGCACCGGATGGCCCAAGGCTCAACTTCCTTCATGCGGCGGGCGCGTGCACGCTCTCTCGCTTTGCACCGGCGCAGCGCTCCCAATTTTACATGGTGACACTGTGCCTGTCACCTCTATCCGTGTTAAAAAAATCACTAGCTGATTTGACAGCCTTTTCATATAGCGGCAAAAGAGTCTTAAAGCCATCGTCACACCACTTGCAGCGGTGATAAAGGATCGCCCACGTCAGGACTCGAGCTCGCGGTCGTGAAAAGCAACCGCCTTACCTAGTGCGCCATCACGGCTATTCTCTTCGACATTGTCCACGTTGCCGCAAACCATCTGATCGTGCCTACTTTAGAGCATATGCAAAGTGCCAAGAAAGAAATTAAGTTCTTTGAGGGCGCTTTAAAAATGTTTGTATGATTACGATTGTCATTATTATTTTGACCATTGAGCTCGGCCCCTGACTTTTAACGTTAGACCGCTCGCGAAACAGCCGCGAGAAGGAGGCGTCGCGTGGGAGGCGGCGCGATACCCTTTTTGCGCGACTACGTTACGTGCGACCCACCGCCTGGACGATGCCGGCCGGGAGGAGCCTCGCCGGAGAAAGCGACTCCTGTTTTTCAGGCCGAGGTCAAAGGGAAGCATCAAAGGGAACATCGAGCCTCTGGCCTTTCGTCGGCTTGTCCGGCCATCGGCCACCTTGCCCGGCCATCCAGCCATCCGGCCCCGTCGGCCGGCAATCTATCGCTCAGGCGGCGGCGACTGCCGATTTATTGGGGCTCCCGGGGCCAGCCGCCGTATCGCCGTAACTTGATCGAGGTTACGTGCCGCATGCGGCGTTCTGCGGCCGATTTGTGGAGAGCGGCTGGTGTGACGGAGTCTGGCTTCCGTTATGAACGCGCAGCGGCGGCTTCTGAGCTGAAGTCCTTTGCCGTAAACGCAGCGAAAATCTATACGCGTCCTTGCAAAAGCATGACAAACGCAGGCAGAGCTGGCGAAGCCTCGAAGCGCGGCTACAGCGAGTCGTCGCGGTTCAGCTGCATCGATACTGCTTTTCACAGCGGGTTTTGCCGGGGCTACTGCAGCAGCAGCAGCATTGCAGCAGTCAGTGGGCGAACGCAGCGCTCCTAGCGGTGCTAGTCCTCGCCGACGGACGACCGGTGTTGGTGTCACCCCAAACCTCGGAGCCCGGCTAGCGACTCGTTGTTGCGGCACCAACGAGCAGACGACAGCGATGGGGACGTGGCAGCACAGAAAAGCGGCATGTCATCTTGTCGTCACCGACCGCCGTAGCAGCAGCAGCAGATCGCCGCTCTCTCTTTTTTTTCTCCCCTCGGTCTCCACTTCTTTCTCGCTAACATCACTCTCTCGGCCTCTAAATGCTCTAATGTCTGGCGTGTCTTCCTCTACCCGGTGTCCCTCTGCGCCCGCTGCTTGCTCGTGGAAGAATGCGGGGCTTTTATGCAACTGCAGTCGACTTACATTGTCGACACTTCCGCGTAGCCCTTCTGCTAGTCTACATCGACAGCCCGGAAGCTGCGCGTCAAAGGAGCACCGCCACGAGGCGGCGACTCCGCGACGCCTCTACGACACTCGTCGCCAATCCCAATGGCGGGAGAGGCGCCAGCGCGGCGCCCAGAGCGCGCGACGCCTACACTAAGGAGCCGCCCGTCCGAAGCAACGGCGTAGCGATTTGACGCGAGCCTCGCGTGGCTTCGCGCTCAAAAGCGCGTCACTCGGGCAGGCCTCGGTGAAGCCGGTCTAAAAATATAGCGCCATTTGATTCGCTAAATTTTCGTGGGCCCCTCTTCAGAGACGTTATGGTTGGCCCTTCCAAAAGTCGATGGGCGCCGAATGCACCGCGCTCGAGCGGCTCTTCATTGCCCCTCCTGCGAAAAAAGAGGCGATGGCCGTCCTTCGGCGAAACGCCTCGAACCCTTTAGATAAGTCTCTAGAGTCGCTCTCCAAGCGTAGAGATTTCCTCTGCCCCCCTCCTTCCGCCTGCAAGCCTGGAAGCCACTAGAGAGAAGGAGCGGTGATACTTCCGCAGGAGGAAGTGTAATGGCGGAGACGCGTTCATGCCGGGGAGGGGGGCGGGCGGGCGGGCGAACGGCTGCAGCTTTTTTTGATGCGCTGCTCGGTGTCGCCATTTCGGCACAACTGCCGGCCTTCGGGTCACCCAGCCTCATCGCAACAGCTCGCCTGTCGGCCGCAGAAAAGCACCGGCCAGGGCCTTGGCCGCCGCTGGGGCGCAATTCGCTCGACACCGTCGGCGTCTGCTCGCGCCGCCTCGAAGCGCCACTCCCCGAGCCGCGTATGTATAGTCGGCGTGGCCACGCTGGCGCCGCGCGCGATCACCTCGCCGGCGCGGTCGAAGCGAAAGTCGCTGCCATCCACCGCCGCCGGCAGATCGCCTTTCCCTCGCGCATCTGCGCGCGTGCGCGCGCGACGCCGGAACTGGAGCGTCGCGTCTCTCCGCTATTCTCTGCTGAAAGCGCTGCTTCGCGTGTCGTGCCCCTTGCGGCGGCGGCGGCGGCGGCGGCGGCGGCCGATCGGGCAAAGCGGCGCCGCACAGCCGCCGCCGCCGGCTGCTCGGCGCGTCCACGCTCCCTGACGCTTTCGCACACGCGAAATCAGCTCGCCGCCGAAGGCGGGTTCTATTTGAGAATTTTCGGCAGCTTCCCGCCGCTGAACGACGCGTGCGCTCGAGTTTCGCGAGCGTACTCGCCGCCGCCGCCGCCGCCGCCGGGGACGCTACTTATGATGTTCTGATTGATAATGTGCACCACGGGAAACGGTCCCTGCACGTGACCAAAGTGAGCGCCGGCGCCGGCGGCTAGCTGCTCGACGGCCGACTTCCTCTCGGCTGCGGCGGCGCGCAGCGGGTCCACCATGGTGTAGGCGCCGCCGCACGGTCGCGGCACGTGGTAGAGGGCGCCGACGAGCGGCTGCTCGCTCGGCCTGGTGCTCAGCTTGGCGAGCCGTCGCAGCGAGTCCAGCTCGTACGCAGTGTACGGCTTGGGCGACTTGCTGCTCTTCAGTGCGACCTCGGCCGGAAGCGACGGTCCGGGCCTGGAAAGAGAGCGGAAGAAGAGGCGGGCGACACCTAAGCCCTCCGCGCGCTGGCCGGAGCTCCTCGGAACTGGTCTGCCGTCAACGCCATGCGCGTGCTGTCGTAGTAGTGTCAGTCGTGATAATAATAACAATGATTGTATGATAGTGGACATCTGCCGTCGGAGAGCTTTATCTCTCACTGGGCACTTTGCATCTCTTGGAAAAGGTAACCATGTCAATGTGGCTAGTGATTAGATGCTCTGCGTCAGCACGCATAACCGAACAGGAGAGCATTCGCATGGACCCAGCAAATTCCAATGAGAAGCGTGTGGGTTTTTAGTTTCTGTTTAAGTGTCGCCAAGTGTTGTGTCTGCTGTAACGCGACAGAGTACCACTCCGGCCGACGCCGCCGATAGGAGAACAGCGAACCCACTTTTTTAGACGCTTATGAGCTAGCGTGACTGCACAGGCTAAATGACTTGAACAAAATGAGTTACATCAGTTGAGACTTGATGTAAAAAATGCAGGCCATGTCCCCTCCTCAAAGTCATGAGGGAGGATACTATGAGCAATGCTGCACAAATGGATGCTGGGGAAAGATGACCTTCAAGCCTCTGATAATAAGAGAGCGTTTATATTAAAAAATCAAACCGTCCGAATCTGCTGCAGCAACTGAGAAACTGAAGGCTTGCCTCGCCGATATTCGATCCTGGATGTCGGAAAACTTCCTGGAATTAAATGATGATAAAACCGATCTACTGCTCATAGGACACCCTACACGTTTGGCGTGTGGCTGGATTAAAAGGCTTTGCTCTTCTAATAGGTGATGCTGTTGTGCGACCATCACCACGCGCTCGAAATTTAGGTGTCGTTTTCGACAGCCGCCTCAATTTTAAAAGCTTCATTCAGAAGACTGCCTCTACAGCTAGCCATCACGTCCGATCCCTATCCAAGATTAGGAGCTGTCTTCCACAGTTGCTCGTAAAAAAATTAACTAGCTCCTTAGTTCTGTCTCGACTTGATTATTGTAACTTCCTTTTGGCTGGGCTACCAAAGAAAGCTATTAGGCTACTGCAGCGGGCTATGAATATGGCTGCAAGGCTAGTCTTCAATCCCCAGAGGTTTGAGCACGTGTCTCATTTGCTAAAAGAGCTAGGATGGATGCTGGTTGAGCAACGGATACAGAGCAAAGTTCTTACGCTGACCCACAAGGCCCGCCACAGCTGGGCTCCTTCGTACCTAGCTGAACTGCTGCATCAGTTTCAGCCTGTTCGCGTCCTCAGGCCCTGTGTGGACAATAAATTAGCTGTCCCATTCCTCCGCTTAAATACGGTTGACGACAGAAGCTTTAGCTCTGCAGGTCCTAGACTGTGGAACTCGCTTCCACAATTCTTGTGCAACGACAACTATTCTCCTACTGCCGGCTATAGCTCATCTTTTTCAGCGGTCCTGAACTGCTACTTCCATGCTACTCACTACCTCAGCAGCTCTCTTGACTCAGCTACGCTTCCCACTTTCTCTTTGCTGAGTGAGACGAAGTCTGTTGGCTACCGAATGCGTACCGAAAGCCGCTTAGGCTGTGAGTGAGCTATACAAAACTCTCTTGCGTAACACCCACATGGTCTTTATGACTTTGTGGAGTCACAGACGGAGATAAATTACATGACATTACATTGCAAACACACACACAAACAAGCACACAGACACACACACAAACTTACACACACACACACACACACACACACACACACACTCACACACATATATGTAAGACAGAGAGCATACAATAATAATGCATTTGATAAGGCGCCCTCGGAGAGCTCAATCTCTGTACAGGTGCTTTAAGCTTTCTAGGCGCTTTGCTGCGAAAAAGCACGAATGGAATAATCAGTGGTAGCATGCTCAATAAACAACAAGAATAACACGGTTAGGGGTGACATGCATAGGGTCAGCATGCAAGTATGTTTAGTAGCAGCATGCACAGTGTCAGCACGCATAGGCTCATAAATGTCGAATCACAGGGATTCACTAAATGCTGCGCTAAATAGGTGCGTTTTTAGTTTTTTTTTAAATGTGGTCAAGTTAGGTGATGTTGCGACGCAAGTCAGGAGTGAGTTCCAGGCTTTGGCAGCACACGAACTAAATGCACAGTCTCCAAAGGATTTAAGGTTTGTTCGAGGTATTCGTTTACAATTAGATTCCGTAAAGCGAGTGGTACGATGCTTTGCCTGGTGGGAGAGTAGATCTGATAAGTAGATTGAAGCCAAAGAATGAAGGAACCTGAAAGTGATTAAGGGCAAGGGCTTGAATTTGGTGTGCTGATTGACTGGTAGCCAGTGCAGGTTGGCGAAAAGTGGTGTGATGCAGCAACTGCTCACGCTCGCGACAGACACGTCTAGCTGCAGACTTTTGACGAGCCGTAAGCGTCTGACTGAGCAGGCCGGTAGACCAGTAAGCAGTGAGTTACAGAAGTCAAGAAGGGATGCCACACACGCACTGACCAACTTAGATGTGGTATCCCTGTCTAAACAAACCCGAATTTAAGCTAGGTTATGTAGCTGAAAGTCAGCAGACTTTATAGTGGAGGTGTTGTGGTTGTCTAACGAAAGGTCACTTTCGAACATGACACCTAAATTTCGTTCTGCTTCGACAGGAGATAGGCTGGCAGAGCCGATTTTGAGCGTTAGCCTTTCCAATTTCTGAATCAAACTTGGTTCGCTCATAACTAGTAAGTTGAATCTGTCATCATTGAATTTAAGAAATTTGCTGCCGTCCATATGCGTATGTCTTCAATACATGCTGCAAGGGAGTTGAGAGAATTCGACGTGCTGGAGGGCTGGGAGGAATCAAAGCAAAGGTACAACTGTCATCCGCACAGAAATGAAAGCCTAGATTGTGCGTGGCAAGCACATCGGCAAGAGGGAGAGTATAAAGCGTGAAAAAACCGGATCTAGCACGGAGTCCTGAGGTGCCCCATATTTCAGAGGCGCATCCTCGGATGATCTTCGACCGTTTGCATCAAGACTTTGGAGTTTCCCACTGAGACATGATCTGAACCATAAACCTTGAACAAATCTATCTATCTATTCATCTATCAATCTATTTGTCTGAATATCTATCTATCTATCCATAAATAATAATATCCATATTTCTTTATCTTTCTCTCTATCGCTGCTGCTGCTTACTAATGTTACCATGAAAAATTTGGTAAAGGCTTACATGCAGCATGTGTTAAGTGCTTAGAGAGAGATTCAGTTCTTAGAGGGCGATATACAACAGAAATATTATTCTTAATAGATGGATGGAAATACAGATAGGTAGATGGATAGATATATGGAGGAAGTGAGAAGGATGGTCGGGCTAATAGACACGTGACAATGCTAGTAGACAACAATAACTAATAGACACGCGACAATGCCTGACGTTGGCGGGACATCGTTACTGCGCTCGAATTACACATCCGCAACTCACGAGCGTGCGTACTCGTAATAATAATAATGATAATAGATCTACATTTATAATGCACATAATGATAATACTTCAGCCATTTGAAATTGGCACCTTCACATCGGCCAGAAAAGTGTACCCTGGCGCAAAGGCCACCTTTCTCAACGCCTGGGCCGTGTGCCATAGGCTGATCGCGGGTTCGCCAACGGCACCGACATTAGGTGGACCGCAAAGCCGGCGAAGGTCCGCGGCGAGACGCCTTCGGCAAAGGCGAGTCGCACAGCTGCCGCAGATGCAGGACACCTCGCCCGACGCCGCTCGCACAGATCGTCGCCCAGCGGCCGCTACGGCAGCACCAGCAGCCAACTTTTTTTAACCGCTTCCGCCGCCGCCGCCGCAGCAGCAGGGCCTGAGTGAGAGAGAGTGTGTGTAAGAGAGAGAGAGAGAGAGAGAGAGAGAGAGAGAGAGAGAGAGAGAGAGAGAGAGAGAGAGAGAGAGAGAGAGAGAGAGAGAGAGGCGGGTCAAATCGTCGCGACGTAGACAGTAGCGGCGCGCCGCTCAGAAGAGGTGCGCCGCTCTCGCGGGCTTTCGCCGGCGAGTAGATTGCTGCTCCGTGCTACTCACACGTTGTCCTTGCTTAGCGCCATGTTTTTGCTGCACGACAGGCACTTGAACGGCAGCAGCCTCCTGCGGAAAGCGGCCGCCGAGTCCTGCTCCAGCTCGCGCGCGAACACGGCGGCCAGCTCGTCCATGTCGCCGCGCAGGGCGACGAGGTCGTCGCGCAGGCGCGTCGCTTCCTCCAATCTGGCTCGGCGTTCCGCTTCCTGCTCCTCGGCGCGTTTCAGCTGCTGCGACCTGAACGCGGCGCAGCGACGAGATACTTCCGCCTTTCACCGTCGTCCGCGCGCCTTGGACGCGCGCTCGCAAGCGTCGGCGGAACGCCGCGCCAGATGATGTTTTTTGTCGCGGCGGACGTTTGCCGTTGGTGCGCAGCCGGAAGCGCTCGTTAGCTTCGGCAGCCGTCGCTTTTAGCTGCCTTCGCAACGAGCGCCAATCATTCTGCAGATGCAGACCAGCGGCCGCTTGTCAGCGCTGACAATCCCGTGCACTTGTTCTAGCGCATTCTAGTTTGATGTGGACACTCCGAAAGAGCGAACTGCTGGCGTCAGAGTTAAAAAAAAAACAACCGCAAAACCCCGCGTCGCGCATTACCGCGTGTAGATATAGAGAAAAGCTGTGTTAGTGTAGTACGCAGATTTTTGCGCTTGTCCACAAAAGCGACAAACATAACAGGACACGAGGCACGAGCAACATCGTGCGACGCAAGATTTCGATTTGCCTCCGGCAGCGATGGCAGCCGCAGGTGGCCGTTCATTGCAGCGCACCAACTCGCGTCAAGTAGATACTGAGACAAACGTACACTTCCGGGTGACGCAGCGGCCCCCCTGACGTTGAGCTGGAATGAAATATGAGCCGATTTAGCTGCCTCATCTTTTTATATCGGCAGAAGAGCTTCAACGGCTATCGCCGCCGCTTGCAGTTAGCAATAAAGGATCGCCCACTGCAGGATTAGAATCCACGATCCCGGTAGTAAAGAGCGAGTACCTGCATCTCCGGGGCTAGCGTGGCCGTAATGTGGGCTGACAGTGCGCACGCTTTCCCCGCCCTCAAGTTGTTGGCGTACGAGGACCGAGGGACAGGGTTCATGCTGGCTCCGAAAGGCACCGAATGGCGCCGATTGACGCGATTGGATTCGACGATTTCGGACACGATTTCCCTCGGAAACGGTAAGCGAGTGCAGGCACCGGTGCGCGCTGGGGCTGGAGTTTATGCTGGTGCCCAAAAGCGCCGATTGGCGCCGATTGAGACGACTGGATTCGGCAAGCGCACTTGTGCGCCCCTCGAAAACGGTAAGCGAGTGCAGGCAGCACCGTGCGCTACTGCTAGGCGAGGCGGCCACTTAGGACGCGTGCGCGTGCATGCTCTAAAGCTCGGTTCGCTCGAGCAATATGGCGAAGCCAAGGGCACTGGCTGGGCAAGCGCATAGCTCGATCAGCACCGGATCGCAGACGAATTTAAGATACGATTTTCACACGAGGATTCAGTGTTAGAGTATGAGCGATCTGTCCTTTCCTCTAGACTAATATTCTAGTAAATATACCCGCCCGCAGCAGAGACAGCGAGCTGCGGCAAAAGTGCTCGCATCCAGTGCCATGCGCCAGATGGACGTGCATCATGCACGACTATGTACAGAAATGCAGCCTCACAGTACTGCAGCTCGTCTTTTTAAAATCCGCTGACAGCGAGTTCAGCAAATAGGGGGCTAGCGCGAGTGAGCGCACACTTGTCAACTGAGCTTCAGCGGAAGGCAGACTCCAAGGCACGCCGGTTTCACAGTAGATAGAGAGGAATATATAGAAAAACAAGAGAAAAAAGCAACAGGCGAAAAGCAAGCGACCGATAAACCTCTAAGAAGCTGAGGGTATTTACGCCAAGCAAAGGATGAAAGGCAAGGATGTATATACAAGTAGGATGTGTGTACAAGTAATGGCTTATCTCATCGTTGGCCAATACTGTCATCGTGCGTCCACTCATCCAAATGAGGGGCCCATGGCACTAACTGAATCTTTTTGTCACGCCTTCTTCATTTCTTACAGCATGTGTAAAGTGCCTAGAAAGAGATTCAGTTCTCTGTGTGTGCCATGCAAATATGTAGATATTATTATTTATCTGTGTCTGTCTCATGGAGAACAGCGTGGATCTGAAGTGGATTTCCCTTTGCAGCAAATGTAAAGCGCCTAGAAAGAGATTAAGTTCTCTGAGGGCGCTTTATCAAGTGCATTATTATTATTATTATTAAGGATGAAAGTTGGCTCTAGCAAAGCTCAAAAGTGAATGGAGAACACTCAGCGTCCAAAATCTGTCTCGTGAAAATAGCGAGTGACAAGGACAGCAAGTGAGTGAGAGAGAGAAAGTGACTGAGTGAGTGAGAGGGAGAGAGAGAAAGAGAGAGAGAGAGAGAGAGAGAGAGAGAGAGAGAGAGAGAGAGAGAGAGAGAGAGAGAGAGAGAGAGAGAGAGAGCGAGAGAGAGAGAGAGAGAGGTGAGGGAGAATGAGACAGAGAAGGAGACGGAGACGGAGAGATATGCTGCTTGTTATACGATATCGCTCTCCCTAGTATTATCTCTCAATCTTCATGTCTGTTTTTCTCGCCAAATATCTTTCTATTGAATCTAATTTGAAGGAGGCATATACTTCAACGAGAATCAGACATGAAGTTCTGGTTGCTGCTGCTACTGCTGCCGCTGGGCAAGTTTAACATGCCCGCTGGAGCTGGCCTGCTATGAGGGCCACACGAGGGGCTGCTGAGCCTGCTGGGATGGCCGAGCTCGGTGTCGCTCGCTTGGTCCTCACCGGCATTCGTTGCCGGCGTCCTCGAGCTGCTTGACACGATTGCCGACTGTCGTGCATGCGTAGTCGACGCCGCTCAGGCGTTCGTCGAAGCGCTGCCGCAGAACGAAGCGATCGTCGAAAATGCAGTTTTCTTTGTTATTCAGCGTGGCCAACAAGTCCGCTCGAGCAGCTGCATCGTTGCTGCAATTGAGAGAGCCGGGAGTGTCGTGCGGAGAATTCGCATGGCGACGTCAACGGAGACATCGCTGGTTAGGAACCAAAGCCAGGCCGAACGATAACGGCCAACCGACTATCACTTAGCTGCACTTTGTTGAGGTAGGTCAACAGCTATGTCAAAAAACCGGAAAAGCCGGTGAGGGGGGGGGCTGAGTGGGAGCTTGGGCCGCACAGGGAGCGCACGGAACCCGCGCATGCGCGTCGTAGGGCTGCATAGCTGGCCGCACGGCGGCTTATGCTGGCCAGCCCAAACGACTGCAAGTCGCCAGGTTCTTACGCTATGCTCACTCGAACGCGGATACATACAGCATAAACAGCTCTTTAATTAAGTGATTCGAAGGATGAGGGCGAGGCGTGTCTTTCTGCGAACCCGGTGAAACGACTGGCTTTTTTCCGAGGTAGCTGCTGCCATGCCAGCTTCCATCGAGTTCCCAGCTCCTCGCCGGCAGTGACAACTATAGTGGCAGTGCCATTTTTCCTACAGGTGGAAACAAATCCAGGACCCGGAGGGATTGGGAATGGGTGACCAGTCTCTTGGCTTAATGGCTGGATCCCTCGGCAGTGCTGGATATAATCGATTGCAGAGTCCATCATGAAGAGTATCCAATGTCTCGCTTAGGCGCCACTTGCAGTAGACTGCAACGGTTTAGGTCCTACCGCAGTGGCATATTTCACAGCTTTGATGACAACGGCCATCAGGCACTTGATCATCGAAAGTGCGAGGTGCCCCAGGGTGGCTTTGCGGTTGATCCTCTTTTTTTTTCGCGATTTATACTCTCCGCATGCCGTAGCCAAGTGAGCAAGATAGGATTTCATTTCAATGCACATGGCAGACGCACATCTTTCTTTACCTACGCTTTTATACCTTCCTTTCTGTCTTCCAGAGTGTCAACCCTTCTGAACTCCCGTACAGCATGTGTTGCCGAGGTTTGCATTTGGATGGCAGCAAAATCTTTCCAAGCCATAGACGATAAAACCAGCTAGCTACTTACGGCAAAATACTTATTTAATCAGAGATGGGAAATTGTGAGCCTCAAATAATGGATCGGCCATCATATCCCCTGCAGCGTCTGTGAGCAATCTGGGTGTCAGATTCTAAAGTGACCTTTCACTAGAAAACCTTATCAGCTCAAATGTGAAGTATGCCTTACTTTCAGCTACGCGTCATTTCACAGGTCATATGACCTTCAAATAAGATAAAGATAATCCTGCCAAGATAGTCCGTTTATTTGCGAAATAATACAGATTTCGTTAAATCGAGCTTCTGCAGAAGCAGTGGAAAAAACTCGGCTCCCTCGTTAGAGACTGTCGGGATCAACGGAAGTGGTCAATTGTCGGGGTCAACTGTCAGGGTCAATATGCGGTCAATATCCGTTGCCATTAAACAAAATGATGGAAGAGCAAGCAGCACGCTATTAGAATTTCTTATGTCACGGCATTTTTTTGCACTGAAAACAGCTTTAAATTCGGTTTTATTTAATGCATTCCAGCAGTGTTGGCTTCATCGACTAATCGTGTTCAAGCGATCTACCTGGCCGATAGGATGGAAGCTTTGACTTTTCATGCCGGCGCATTGCGACTGGAAGCGAAAACTCTCTGTAGCTACAAAAGGTGCAAAATAATCATTAAGCACATTCTAAAAAGAAAATCAAATTTTTTAAACATCGGTTTTCTAGCTCTTGACTCGTTCAGCGTGCATAATAAATATGTTTGCTTGTTCAATAATTTCTCCTTCAGTGTTCTCGAATAATATCTGGACTAATGACAACGAAAGCGCAATAACGATGTCTCAATGCAATACTATCGCTGAAGTAATCGGTAAGCATCTTTTTGCCTAGAAATTAGTTGGAAGATGCACTTAATTTCACTTCGTGCTGCGATGGTTCTATCTAGACGTGTCATTCGAAAATGGTGCTTGCTTTTCTTTTTGATTACAATCGGCAGGGTAGAAGATTGCATGCATAACTTGCTTCAATCTCGCTTCTTTTTATTAATTCTACCTTATGGTAACGTTTCTTTGCATTAGTTTGGTAAATTGTGCTATACAGTCAGCCTCCGACTTACGACGATTAGACTTACGAAAATTCGGAGATATGAACTCGGCCTCCGTCAATCAAAAAATAAAAAATCAGAATTTTTCCAAGAGAAATTTTGAAATCCGTGTTCCGATTTTACCGTTCGCCACTTTATTCCTTTACTTAAACTGTTTACTTCTTTATTTAGTATTGTGCTTATTTTTACAAGGCTGACAACGTATACTAGTCTCGACTTAAGGAAATTTGACTTACGATAAGTTTCCATTCCCTATCTATTTCGTAAGTAAATATATATATATATATATATTAATTAATAATAACAATAATTCACTTGATAAAGCGCCCTCAGAGAACTTAATCTCTCTCTAGGCGCTTTACATTTGCTGCAAAGTGAAATGCAATTAGATGGTAAGTAAAGTCATGCTTGAAAAACTAACAAAATGAATAATATGGTTTGGGATGACATGCACAGGGTCAGCATGCGAATGTGGTTAGTGGCAGCATGCACAGTGTCAGCACGCATAAGCACATCAAGGACGAATCACAGGGACCCGCTAAATGCTGTCCTAAATAGGTGTGTTTTTAGGTTCCTTTTAAATTTGGTCAGGTCGGGGGATGTTCTGACGCAGGTCGGGAGGGAGTACCACGCTTTGGGAGCATACGAAATAAATGCACGGTCTCCAAAGGATTTAAGGTTTGTACGAGGTATTTCTAGACTGTTGGATTCCGAAAAGCGTGTGGTACGATGCTTAGCCTGATGGGGGAGTATGTCGGAGAGATAGGCTGGAGCCATATAATGAAGGGACCTAAAAGTGAGCGACAAAACGTTAATAATAATAATAATAATATTGCACTTGATAAAGCGCCCTCAGAGAACTTAATCTCTTTCTAGGCGCTTTACATTTGCTGCAAAGTAATACGCAATAGAATAGTAAGTAAAATCATGCTTGAAAAACAAACAAAATGAATAACATGGTTAAGGGTCACATGCACTGGGTCAGCATGCAAATGTGGTCAGTGGCAGCATGCACAGTGTCAGCACGCATAAGCACACCGAGGACGAATCACAAGGACCCACTAAATGCTGTCCTAAATAGGTGTGTTTTTAAGTTTCTTTTAAATGTGGTCAGGTCAGGGGATGTTCTGATGCAGGTCGGGAGGGAGTTCCAGGCTGTGGGAGCATACGAGCTAAATGCACGGTCTCCAAAGGATTTAAGGTTTGTACGAGGTATTTCTAGACTGTTGGATTCCGAAAAGCGAGTGGTACGATGCTTTGCCTGATGGGGTAGTATATCTGAAAGATAGGCTGGAGCCATAGAATGAAGAGACCTAAAAGTGAGCGACAAAACGTTGAAGTCAATCCGTTGCTTGACTGGTAACCAGTGCAGGTCGGCGAGAAGTGGAGTAATGTGGCAACTGCGACGCTCACGACAGACAAGCCTAGCTGCAGAGTTTTGCACCAGCTGCAATCGCCTGATCGCACATGCTGGTAGGCCAGTAAGCAGTGAGTTGCAGAAGTCGAGACGAGATGTCACGAATGCATGGACCAACTTGGACGTGGTATCCTTATCTAAACAAGCCCTAATTTTAGCAATGTTATGAAGCTGAAAATAGGCTGATTTGACTGTGGAGCTGATGTGGTCGTCTAACGAGAGGTCGCTTTGGAATATGACACCTAGATTTCGAGCTGATTCAGCTGGAGATATGCTTGGCAGAGCCAATTTTGAAAGTCAGCCTTTCCAATTTCTGAATAACACTAGGTTTGCCCATAACTAGTAAGTTAGTTTTATCATCGTTTAGTTTTAGAAAATTTGCTGCCATCCATGATCGGATGTCATCAATGCATGCAGCAAGTGAGTTGAGAGAATTTGAGGTGCTCGAAGGCTGGGAAGGTACAACTGAGTGTCATCCGCATAGAAGTGAAAGCCTAGATTGTGCTTGGCAATCACATCAGCGAGAGGGAGAGTATAAACGGTGAAAAGGACCGGACCTAGCACAGAGCCCTGAGGTACTCCATATTTTAGAGGTACTTCAGATGATCTTTGTCCATTCACGTCAACACTCTGGAGTCTCCCACTCAGATAGGAACTGAACCACTGCAGAGCAGTGCCAGTGATGCCCAGGCGAGATGAGAGGCGCTCTAGAAGTACTTTGTGATCGATGGTATCAAAAGCTGCCGAAAGATTGAGCAAAACAAGAAGATACACTCTACCCATGTCTGCATTCCTAAGTAGGTCGTTGTATACCCGAAGCAATGCTGACTCTGTGGAGTGATTAGCTCTAAAGCCAGACTGGAACTTACTAGCAAGGTGTGAGGTTTCGATATACGAGTTCAGCTGGTCTGCCACGACCCGTTCCAGTGTCTTTGATAGGAATGGTAGAAGGGAGACTGGGCGGTAGTTGCTTAAGTTCTCTTGGTCTAGTGTAGCTTTCTTGAGAAGTGGCCTGACTACAGCTTTTTTGAAAGGTGCTGGGACCTGACCTGAGGCTAATGACATATTAATGATGTTGGTTATGCATGGCAGCAGCAGATCAATGCAACGTAGGAGCAGGACAGTGGGAATAGGGTCCAGTGGACTTGTTGTCTTCTTTGATTGAGATACGAGCTTTAGGACTAGATCACTAGTGACCTGTTTAAATGCAGACATTGAGGCGCAGCCAGGAACCGAGGAACAGCATTCTAGTGGGAAGGTTGTCATCACAGGGATGGATTCCCTGATCTTGTCTATCTTCTGCACAAAGAATCGAGAGAAGCGATCGGCTAAATCATAACAAGGATAATCAGGTAAGGAGCTAACCCGGGAACGGTTGAGGAGATGGTTTATCGTCGACATCAGCATTTTTGGATTGTGCATCTGTGATTCAACAATGTTTCTATAGAAGCTAGACTTAGCCTTTGCTAGGATCGATTGGTACGACCTACAGTAGTCTTCATATGCCTGTCGATGGACAGTTAGTCCGGATCTTTTGTATGCCTTTTCAAGCTTTCGTTTAGTAGACTTGGCTAGTTTAATGTCTGTGGTAAACCATAGGCCGTCTGGGCGAGGGCGCACAGTGCGCTTTGTCAAAGGTGCAAACTCGTCGAGCGTGTCAGCTAGTGTCGTGTTGTAGCAATCTACCAGTGATGACAGATCGGAGGGAGGACTGAGCAGCAAAGGTGAAGCAGATATGCTCGCACGGACAGCATCGATGTCAAGGGTCTTGAGGTTTCGCGATTCACAGGTTATTTTAGAGGAGAATGTGGGCACACACTGTAGATTGAATGAGATCTGCATGTGGTCAGATAAGCAGGATTTGGTGATAACTGGTGATGACAAAGTGCAGTTATATGAGAAAATTTGGTCGAGTGTGTGACCCTTGATGTGGGTAGGGCCATGCACATGAATCACAAGAGATAATGAGTCTGTCAGTGTACGAAATTAGTTGAACGTTGAAGTCAATCCGTTGCTTGACTGGTAGCCAGTGCAGGACGGCGAGAAGTGGAGTAATGTGGCAACTGCGACTCTCACGACAGACAAGCCTAGCTGCCGAGTTTTGCACCAGCTGCAATCACCTGATTGAACATGCTGGTGGGCCAATAAGCAGTGAGTTGCAGAAGTCGAGACGAGATGTCACGAATGCATGGACCAACTTAGACGTGGTATCCTTATCTAAACAAGCCCGAATTTTAGCAATGTTATGAAGCTGAAAATAAGCAGATTTGACTGTGGAGCTGATATGGTCGTCTAACGAGAGGTCGCTTTGGAATATGACACCTAGATTTCGAACTGATTCAACTGGAGATATGCTGGCAGAGCCAATTTTGAAAGTCAGCCTTTCCAATTTCTGAATCGCACTGGGTTTGCCCATAACTAGTAAGTTAGTTTTATCATCGTTTAGTTTTAGAAAATTTGCTGCCATCCATGTGCGGATGTCATCAATGCATGCAGCTAGTGAGTTGAGAGAATTTGAGGTGCTCGAAGGCTGTGAGGGATCAAAGCAAAGGTACAACTGAGTGTCATCCGCATAGAAGTGAAAGCCTAGATTGTGCTTGGCAATCACATCAGCAAGAGGCAGAGTATAAACCGTGAAAAGAACCGGACCTAGCACTGAGCCCTGAGGTACTCCATATTTCAGAGGTACTTCAGATGATCTTTGTCCATTCACGTCTATATATATATATATATATATATATATATATATATATATGCATATATATATATATATATATATACGTATATATACCTGTAAATAAGTGCACATATATACACACATGGATAATTTATCAATTGCATGACCTGGCTCATTACATTGCGTTTCTCATCACAATAGTAAGAATTTCAAAACTCAACGCGAGTTTTTTACCCATGTACCTGATTCTACATGGACAACACAGACCGATCCAAGCCAAATACTTTCGCCTGGCAGCTTGGTCGGACCGCATAATTACAGAAAGTACAGCATTTGCAGACCACTAGCGATTTTAAGTACTTGCTATAGTCGCCGCACGCGGTCGTCGCCAATGGCACACAATCGACCCTGCCTATCTTGGTTTCTCGATTCCTACGCCAAGAGTGTCACCACGCCGCGTTCTCTGCCATCGTAGCCGCAGCCGCCACAGCAGCAGCAGCAGCAGCAGCAGCAGCAGCAGCAGCAGCAGCAGCAGCAGCGGCAGCAGCGGCAGCAGCGGCAGCAGCGGCAGCAGCGGCAGCAGCGGCAGCAGCGGCAGCAGCGGCAGCAGCGGCAGCAGCGGCAGCAGCGGCAGCAGCGGCATCAGCAGCACTGCTGCTGATGCCGCCGCTGCCGCGAACCACTCAACTGAATGCGCTCGAACCGAGATTCTAACTTTTGCAGCTATTTCTTTGTGTGAATGCGAATACTGTTTCGGGAACAGGTCAGAAGCAACCGGGCAGTAGCGAGCTAACGATGCTACCGACTTCAAAGTGGGTATCAGTCAAAGGGGCGGGTCTACCTCGATTGAATCTACAACTGAACTGAAAAGCGTGTGAATCGTTTTGATTAAATGCACAATGTTAGAACGTATAGTCATTCAAAGGGCAATGCTCACGGTCCCAGAAAATGCTGCAAGGAACAAGTTCGTCTTTAGCTTCTTTTTAAGCCTCGTCAAGTAAGGAAATGGCGTTACATCAGTCGGAGAGTGAGTTACATGCTTTGCGAGTATCCGTACAAAAGGCTCCAAAGGATTTGAAGTTGCTTAGGACGGCACAGCTACACGACTCGAGTCAGACGAGAGAGTGATACGATTCCTAGCCTGACTGGGAAGTATTTCCAATAAGTAGGCTGGAGAACGAGAATGACAAGACATCCACGTGAGTGAGTGAAAATTGTTAATGCCGGCACGCTGCTTGATGAAAAACTAGCACAGAACTAAAGAAGTGGTGTAAAATGGCGCTTGTGACATTCACATCAAACAAGCCTAGATGCAAATTCTGTGCACCAGCTTTAAGTGTCTTATTGCTCTAGCAGCTAGAATTGTGAGCAGTGAGCTAATAATAATAATAATAATAATAATGCACTCAATAAAGCGCCCTCGGAGAACTCAAATCTCTTTCTAGGCGCTTTAAATTTGCTGTAAAGGGAAACGCGATTGAACGGTGAGTGGTATCGTGCTTGATAAACAACAAGAATAGCATAGTTAGGGGCGACATGCACAAGCTCAGCATGCAAGTTTGGTTAGTGGCAGCATGCGCAGTGTCAGCACGCATAAGCACATGAAGGACAAATCACTGGAATCCACTAAATGCTGTCCTAAACAATTTTTTTTTAAGTTCTTTTTAAACGTGGTCAAGTCAGGGGATGCTCTGACGCAAGTCGGGAGGGAGTTCCAGGCTTAAGGAGCATACGAACTAAATGCACGGTCTCCAAAGGATTTAAGGTTTGTACGAGGTATTTGTAGACTGTTGGATTCCGAAAAGCGGGTGGTACGATGCTTGGCCTGGTGGGGGAGTATATCTGAGAGATAGGCTGGAGCCATAGAATGAAGGGACCTAAAAGTGAGCGACAAAACGTTGAAGTCAATCCGTTGAATGACTGGTAGCCAGTGCAGGCCGGCGAGAAGTGGTGTGATGTGGCAACTGCGACGCTCACGACAGACAAGCCTAGCTGCAGAGTTTTGCACCAGCTGTAAGCGCCTGATTGCACACGCCGGTAGGCCAGCAAGCAGTGAGTTACAGAAGCCAAGACGGGATGTCACGAATGCATGGACCAACTTAGACGTGGTATCCTTATCTAAACAAGCCCGAATTTCAGCAGCGTTACGTAGCTGAAAGTAGGCAGACTTAACTGTGGAGCTGACATGTTCGTCTAACGAGAGGTCAGCTAGGAAGTCAAGATGGAATGGCGCGAATGAAAACGATGCAGCTGGGCCACGACATTCTGATCTAAGCAGGCCCAAGTGTTTGAAATGCTACGAGAGTAGTGAGCGCAAGCAGGCGCGACTTTAGATCTGACGTGGTTTTCAAATGAGAGATCCCTTCTAATGCGCTGATTGCGTTATAGCTATCGACGATTTTTTTCTCGAGATTCAGCATTTTTGAGGCGGGCTTTTTGAATTTGAATGAGATTAAGTTCGCACTCTCCTCATTAAATTTGAGAAAGTTTGCTGCCATCAAAATTCTAGCGTCAGCGCTGCATGCTGCAAGGCAGCTGAGGGACGAGTTTGGCAAGCTCCAAGGTCAAGGCCAATGCAGGATCAAAGCACAGGTGCGGCTGTTTATCATCTACGCAAAACTGAAATCTAAGACTGTGCTTGCAGAATACATCGCCAAGAGAAAAAACAAACACTTTTTAAAAAAGTGAGCAAATCACAGATCCCTAAAGTACGCTATACTTGAATGTAAAGTGCCTAGAAAGAGATTGAATTCTCTAAGGACACCATAACAAATGTATTGTTATTAGTATTATTATTTTTATTATCATTATTTTTATTATTGTTATAACGGTTCTAGTAATGACCGTTGCCCGTAAACATCGTGCTCTAAAATCTCTACCCGATATCGGATCTGAATCCGCGGTAGTTTAAAATGAGCGTGATTCCCAGTCGGTACGGTCGGCACTCAAGCAGGACTTGGCAAGTGATGGTACCATGCGTTGCTATTAGCTGGCGCCAATAAAGCGGAGCTGAAGCCCATTTCGGGACTATACGCAAGCCCGCAGTCGGCAGAAAGTCACCCGATCTCAAGTTCTCGCCTAGTAGTCCTGTAGTCGTAGTATCCTCGTGACGCAGTGGGTTCTACTTCATCAGGTTCAGCGCCGCTTCAAAATTGACGGCTATGCCTTTAAAGTCGCTAGGGCCCAGCCTCTCGCCCCGTTGGTACCGTGACGCTTTGCTTCGAAAGATCGCTACCCATAAGTCCGGTCCTGCTTTGTGTTTTGTCACTCACTTTTAGCTCTCTTCGTTCTCTGGCTCAAACCAGCCTGTCGGAGCTTTTCCCCCAGCCCAGTCTAGGCATCATAATACCACTCTTCGGACTTGAGCTGAGCGTCGAATTAACCGTGTTTTTAGTTCAAACGCGTCTGAAGCTCAAAAGTCACTCTCGACTGACGTCATGACATCCGCTGACTTGACGACTTTTAAAAAGAAGCTAAAGCGTGCACCTGTTTCTCACAGCATTTGCTAGGTACATTTGATGTTCTCTTTTTGAGCTTATGCATACGGACACTGTGCTTGTTACCATTAGCCATATTATGCATGTTGACACCGCGTGCGTTACCGCAAGCCGTACTGTCGTTCTTTCTTTACAGCGTATGTACATTTGCCCAGAAAGTGTTAGAGTTATCTAAGGTTTCTACATAAATTCGATAATAATAATATTGTTATTTTGCAGCAAATGCAAAGTGCTTAGAAAGAGGTTGAGTTCTCCAAGAGCACTACATCGAGTGTATTTTTAAATTGTTATTATTAGCTATTATTATTATTACAGCACGGTACGCTGTAAGCTGATGCTTGCCCCGCACGGTCTGTCAATGTCGTAGCTGTTGCATGACGGTCTACGGGTAGAGACGCACAGCCTTCTAGCAGCAGATTCTGGCTGGATTTCACAGTTTTCTCGTGCGAAGTTTCCGGTGCCCCTCCTCCTCCGAGCGCGAGATAGGATGGCCTGTGAGCGCAGGGCTGCCATTGCATCTCCTAAGAGCGCGCGGCGACGCGTGCGCGTTGGCCCGTCGGTCGCGCGCTCGCGAGACCGGCTCTCGCGAGGCGCGCGCGGTGCATGCCGGGCCGCTTCCGCTCGGCGGCGACTCACTGCAGCTGAGAGCTGATGGCGGCTAGCGCCTCGTCGTGGCTCTTTAGCGCTTTGCCCAGCTCGCCGACGCGCTCGAGAATGGTGTCCGCGTCGTCCAGGCAGCCGCCGCCGCCGGCACCTGTGGCAGCGAAGGCGGCGACTGTGCTGTCGGCGCTGTCACGTCGCCACGCCGCCGCCTGCAGTTTGGTGACGACGCGCTTCAGCCCGTCGGGCGCCGCCTCCAGCAGCCGCCGCTCCTCTTCCGTTACGGTAGCCGCGCCGAGGATCGTGGCCGCGCCACTAGGCCCTCCGGGCGCGGCGGCGGCGGCGCCGGCGGCGAACGTCGGGTCGACGGCGCTTCGAGCGCCCGCCAGCGGCCTGTCGTCCGACTCGGCGGCGTCGGCGCGCACCGTCTGCACCGCGCTGCACGCACGCCCACCCGCCTCGCCGGCTCTGCTCGGCTCCGCCGCCGTCGTCCGGGCGGACTCCGCGGCGGCGGCTCCGACGCCGGGCTCGCCGGCCTTGGCGCAAGCGGCCAAGTTGAGCCGCCTCTTGCTTTCGAGAGCGACGAGCGATCGCCGCATCGCCGCGAACTGCTCCTGCAGATCGGCCGTCTGGCGCGCGAGCGACGCGACGTCGGACTGCGACGCGGGCGGCTGCGCTTCAAACTGCGCGACCGTGTCGACCAGGCGTCTGTCGACGGCGTCGACTCGCGCCGTGGTCGCCTCGACGATGGCGGCGATGCCGGAGACGCCCGCCTCGATGCCCTCCAGCCGCTTGTCGGCGCGAAGCCTCTGCCACACGTCCGTCGCCGACTGCGGCCGGCCCGCCGCGCCCAGCTCGCCCTGCGGGCGCTGAGAGCACGACGAGAACGCCTGAGCTGCTGCGCGTCGCTGCCGCCAGCGCTCCGCTCGCTCGCGAGCGCGCGCGCCGAGCGCGGCGCCGCGCTCTGGCTCCGATCTCAACGTCGGCTCGGAAGATGCGTCTCGACGGCCGTCTGTCGGGTGATATAGATGAGGTGAGGGGGGGGGCGCGCGCTTCGACGGAAGGAGACGCGGCAGCCGCGAGTGGTTCGAAGCGCCGGCGCGCCGCGATTTGGCCCGGGGTGCGCGCGCCCGCGTCGCGTCGCTTCGCCTTCAGCCGTAGAGAGGCCTTCGCCTTCGGCCATGGAGAGCTCGCTAAATGGTCGGTCCTGCTCCGTCCGCGCTTGCTGCGCTAGACGTCGACGCCGCTTCGGTGGCGGCAGCGCTTCGCGTCGCCATCCGACGCGGAGCGCTGCCGCCGCCGAAGCGAACAGGAAAGCCGCCGCGAGTGGCCCGTGTCGGGCGTCTCCACGGCGGCGGCGCTGGAGCACGGCAGCTGCGGCCGCATGCACCGGAAGGGCCATCACGCGTGGGCTGCGACGCTGCGAGAAGAGGACGGCCCTTATCTGAGAATATTACTCACCATTCAATTGCATTTCCCTTTGCAGCAAATGTAAAGCGCCTAGAGAGAGATTGAGTTCTCTGAGGGCGCTTTATCAAGTGCATTATTATTATCTGTCCAGCGTGGCTTTTGAAACGCAGGAAGGCGCACTAATCGGACCTAGCGAGAATGGTTTCAACGTGAGTTTATTAGCAGCTCTTGAATTACGATTGCCATAATGTGCACTAATTACGATCGCAGGCTTAGACACTATGGATTAAAAAAAATAATACAACAATTGCATTACACACTAAGAGAACGAAATCTCTGTCTAGGCACTTAGCGTATTCCGCAAATTGAAGCTTGTCGAATGGCCAGTGATAGAATGTACAATTCTAGCAAGCGTGAGAAATCGTAGGCCAATACTCGCGGTCGAATCAAATGCTGAGAAGAACAGGTGGATCTTAATCTTCTATTTTAACAGTCTTTAGGTCAGATAATGCGAGCTTCAGTAGCATGACTATTAGTAGCTCAGTTGAAAGCCATCCTTCGTCGAGATTGACTGGCTCCGTGCTGCGAATACGCTGGGCTGGCTCTACGCTGGCTCTACGCCGGATGCCCAGACGCCGGTTCGTGAACTTGTCGAAGCGGAACCGGCCATTTTGATTGACAGCGCGTCCTGCCATCGGCTGAGTTGCCAGCTGCTATGCCTAGCACTGTTTCTATGCTTCATTCGCCGTGCTTTGAAGGTTACTTCCACCGCAGCACCTGCCGGTTTGCGCAGGCTGCGAGTCTACGCTACGCTGCGCGGGGTGCTTCAGGCTGCCGCTTCTTACGCCGCTTATTAGGCCGAATGGCTTTGTCTGGCACGAGAAGCGCGTCGTCGTCGCGTCTGCATCTCCGTCTGTAACTCCACAAAGTCATAAAGACCACGTGGGTGCTACGCAGGAGAGTTTTGTATAGCGCATTCACAGCCTAAGCGACTTTTGGTGCGCATTCGGTAGCCAAAACACTTCGTCTCACGCAACAAAGAGCAAGTGGGAAGCATAGCAGAGTCAGGAGAGCAGTCGAGGTAGTGAGTAGCATGAAAGTCGCAGCTCAGGACCGCTGAAAAGGATGAGCCACAGTCGGCAGCAGGAGACTAGTTGCCGTTGCGTAAGAATTGTGGAATCGAGTTCCACAGTCCAGGACCTGCAGAGCTAAAGCTTCTGTCGCCAACGGCCTTTAAGCGGAGGAATGGAGCAGCTAATTTATTGTCCACACAGGACATGAGGGCGCAAAGAGTTTTTAACTGGTGCAGCAGTTCAGCTAGGTACGGAGGAGCCAAGCCGTGGCGGGCCTTGTGGGTCAGCGCAAGAATACTGAGAGGCGCATTGTCGCGTTGCATCCCGCTGGGCGCGAGGTGAACAAGGAATCGGAAACAAGAAACAGGAACGAGGACGCCGAGCGCTCCAGCGCACCTCGGCCGTTTGCCAACTAGATGGATGGACAGACGGACGGACGCAGTGAGCGCTAGCGACAAACCGAATGAATAAATACAATTCATTTGCATAGCACCCCAAGATAACCCAATCTCTATTCACGCGCTCCACCTATGCCACGGGGCTCGAGCCAACGACCTCGGCCAGACCTCGGTCGGGGGCGAGCACCTGTACCACTGGGCCGAACCAGCCCGGAGTCGGCGGCGCAGCGCGGCGCGCGCTGCGCCGGCCGCTCCTCGTCACTCTCGGGGCCGCTGAAAGTTCGCTCGGCGCGAGCGGCGCGCGGGCGATCGGCAAAATGGAGCTTCGGCGTCGATGTCGGCGCACTCTCGCGCATGCGACGGCACGCCCACCTGAACGGCGGATCTCAGCGAGACGGCCGGCGAGAGGCCGGGCACGCTCAGCGTGTGCACGCCCGACGCCCTGGCGGCGGTGGCGGGAAATGACGCTGCCGGATTGCCTGTCGCAGACGCAGCAGTCGTCGCCTGCGACACGTCCGCCGCTTGCCGAGCTTTGCTATCGGAAGCTCCCAGCAGGCCACCGCCGCCTCCGGCCGTCGCCGGCGGCGGCGGGCCTGAGACGATGACTTCGGCGGGGGCAGATCGCGATAGCAGGGCCTGTCGAAGAGAAGGCGACGCATGCAGTGCTGCTCGCAGCGGCGATGGGTAGGCGAGCTTTGCCTTGATTAGCTTGCGCGCCAGCGATGTCGCCAGACAGCGACGGAAGCACCTCCGGAGGCACTTCCGCCTGCTGGCTGGCGCCCAAGAGGCTGGTTCGCAAAGCGGTCGGTTACGAGCGCGAGGGCGCTAAGCGCTCGGAGCGTCGGCTATTCGGAGAGTCGGCTAGTCAAAGAGTTGGCTAGTCGAAGAGTTGGCTAGTTGAAGAGTCGGCTTGTCTGAGAATCGGTGACTCGGCTAGTCGGAGAATCGGCTAATCGGAGAGTCGGCAAGTCGGAGAATCGGCTAGTCGGAGAGTCGGCTTGAATGACTCGGCTAGTCGGAGAATCGGAGAGTCGGCTAATCGGAGAGTTGCTAGTCGGAGAGTCGGAGAGTCGGCTAATCGGAGAGTTGCTAGTCGGAGAGTCTGCTAGTCGGAGAGTTGGCTAGTCAGAGAGTCGGCTAGTGGGAGACTCAGCTAGTCGGAGAGTCGGAGAATCGGCTAATCGGAGAGTTGAATAGTCTGAGAGTCGGCTAGTCAGAGAATCGGTGACTCGGCTAGTCGGAGAATCGGCTAGTCGAAGAGTCGGCTAGTCGGAGAGTCGGCTAGTCGAAGAGTCGGCTAGTTCAACAGTCAACTACTTGGAAAGTCGGCTAGTCAAAGAGTCGGCTAGTCTGAGAGTTGGCTGGTCGGAGAGTCTGCTAGTCGGAGAGTCTGAGACTCGGCTAATCGGAGAGTTGGCTAGTCGGAGGGTTAGTCAGTCGGAGAGTCTGCAAGTCGAAGAGTCAGCTAGTCGGATAGTCAACTACCAGGAAAGCCAGAGAGTTGGGGAGTGGGCTAGTTGGAGAGAGTCGGCAGGTAGGACAGTAGGCTAATCGGTAGTTGCATGGCACTGTTCAGGATTCACATCATAGCGCAGATTAGGGTAGGTTATGCAGGAAAGCTATCATACGTGGCAATTCAAGACATCTGCCATCTTGATTTCTCGACAGTCAAATAGCGACCACCGAACAAAAAGTTGCTACCGCACGAGTGACAATTTGACAGCCAGCTTTTTTTATTTAAAAATATCTGCACCCATCGCATGGAAAGATTTCTGCTACGAATGGTGCGCATTTAAGTGAGGTTGTCATGGAGCTGAAAGCAGGGCACAAGAAGAAGCGTGCCTTTCACCGTCTCACTACTCGTGGGCCGTGAGTTCGGCTCTCCTGCCGCTAGATAAGCGAGTTTTGCCTCTAGTTTTCAATTTCCTTAAGCTTGCATCTGCTTTCTCGGGACCTTTTTCCTAGTGAGTGGGCACATTCCATAGCAGGAGAGAAACTTTATTTCTGATGAAAGTGGATCACTGCTCCAGGGAGATAAATCCGCGGCTCCCAGTATTAGTCTAAGAGCAGAGAACGTCACCCTCTGCGCTGTGGTTTCTCTCTAAATTAATATTATTCATTTCGTTTGTTTTTCAAGCACGATTTTACTTACCATCTAATTGCATTTCCCTTTGCAGCCAATTTTAAGCGCCTAGAAAGAGATTGAGTTCTCTGAGGGCGCTTTATCAACTGCATTATTATTATTATTATTAAATTATGGTGACCTATTCGCCTCGGTAGCTCGATGGACGATGCGCGCACGCCTCTCTACTCGTACATCGCAGCCTCGCACGGGACGAAGATAAAAGTACCAAGAATGGACAGCCAGACTGTCTGTCACTGCTGCTTGGCCGCCGGGTCCTAGCCAGGAGATAAGGATATAAGGAGATAAGGAGATAAGGTCCTAGCCAGGAGATAAGGCGCTCGCATTTCACGATCAAGATCCACGGGTTCGAGTCCTACGTGCAGGGTTTTCTGCTTTGCCCACTGCAAACGGAAGCGAACGAAGCCGCGAAGGTGCTCTCGTCGCTGCTATGCCAACATGGCCGCTGAATCGGCCGACCCACAATATGGCGTCGCTCACCCGTTGTTCGGCGGCCGCTGCAGCCGGAGCGGTCTGCGCGCGCTGTTCCGCGATCTCCGCTGTCGGCGTCTCGAGTGGCTCCGATGCGGCGACGCCGCCGACGGCGAGCTTGCAGGGCGCGGCCTGCATCGGCGGCGGCGGCGGCGGCGGCGGCGTCGCCGCGCTCGCGGTCCTTCGGCGTCTCGTGAGCGTGCGCAGTATCTCCTCCGGCGGCTGGCTCGCCGCGTACGCGGCGGCGGCGCGCTGCGAGAGCCCGAGCTCATCCAGCAGTCGAAAGAGCAGGTCCTTGAGCAGGGCGAAGCTGACGACGCCGTGGTCGCGCGCGTCGCCCAAGCTCAGATCCAGCAGGTCGCCGTAAGTCAGCGACACGGTCTCCTCCGCGCCGTCGCGGTCCATGTCGCGTCGCGGTGCAGTCGCGATCGGCCGGCGGAGGAGCGCGGCGCTTGCGGCGGTGGCAGCGGCAGCAGCAGGAATCGAGCGGAGAGCGAGCCATCGACGAAGCCGAACAATCCAGCGTCGCGAGCGAGCGCTTCGCTGCGGCGCTCGCGTACGCGCTGCCGGCGGCTCGGCTGTCGGCACCGCCCGCCGCCTTCCGCTACGCGGCCGGAAGCCCGAGGCGGAAGCGCGCGCACGCCAATCGCTTGAGCGGCATGAAATTGAAATTTCAAATTTAAGCAAGCTTAATAGTGTGGTGCAAGGGAACGCCAAGACGACGCTGAGGGTCGTGTATTTCATCGCATGCTCGCCGCGAAGGGAACGCTTTCGCGCGTTAAGGGTCTAGTGCTAGACACGAATATGGGAGGTATCTCCTTACGATGCAAAACTTCCACGTCTTTCATTCTTTCTGCTCAGCGGCCACCCTAACCTGGCCTTAAGATAGCCATCTCGGAGAGCCGCGAGAATTTCACGCGCAATTAAGTATTCGACAGTGGCCAGCTTTCTCCATTCTTGGTCTTTCACTTGAACCGCGTCACGTGCTCGACTGAAGTCCGTCGGTGAATAATGCGGTCTGTTTAGTTATTGTAAAATTTGCCAGAAAAAACGTATTACACTTCTTGAATGGCAAAATTCTTAAGAGAACTTCTAGCGCCTTACGGCTGCCGTATCGGAATAGATTTGCACGAAGCGCTATCGCTTTCGCTGATATTCACCATAGGTCTCCGAATAAGCTGACCGCTGCTTTTAATTTATCTCTGAAAGAAATTGGCGAGTCAGTTGGTAATGTCTATTATCGTGAATATTAATTAGTCTGTAATACGGATCCGCTGCAATAGCTCAAAGCACTGGCGAAGTAGAAGCGACACAATCGTAGAATTACAATTCTATGAAGGAAAGAATCTTATTCTTGTGAACTAAGATTGGTATATTCACCGAATTAAGATTTTAATATTTTTACCTATCTGCATCGTATGCGGCTTGTGCCTTGGCTCAACAAGTTGAGAAACAAGCCGTGAACGCTGGCAGAGATCGGTTAATGTTTTGTTTCTATACATGTTGTTTCGGTAAGCGTTTCAGAAGTCCACACTGAATGTCTTATCGGCATGGATTAACTAAGTGGTAGTGTCTTATCTAAGCATGCCCCGATTTTTGCCCTATATTGAGTAGCAGAAATTAGATAGACTTGACCTTGACAGCGAAGACGATGCGGCAATCTAGAGAAAGGTCATTTTGAAGATGTCATCCACAATCAGCACCGAGGCAAAAGGAGATGCACTCATCAAGAAAAAATTTAAAGCAAACCTTTTAAGTTCTGAGTGATAGAAAGTGCATCTGAAATGATGAAGTAGGCCTCATAGTCATTCAATTACAAACTGATGAGCTCACATCTCGTGGCAAAGTCAGCAATGCAAGCTGGAGTGGAGTTGAGAGAACCTGCTGTAAAGGCGGCAAAGAGAGGGAGGGATCGATGATGCTCTGCTATGCAGCAGCTGTGCTTCGTCTGCACGCGCACAAGCAAGAGCGAAGCTCTGCGGAGCTCGAGATTCGCATCGACACAAAGGAAGAGCACACACACACTGTAGCTGCAGAAAAGTGCTACTGCGCGCAAGGCTCTCGCGAATTGACGCCCGCCCGGCGAACGGACGCTATTTTGACTCGATGGCGCTCCCGAAGGTCTCACACCGGAGTGAGAGCTCGCTTGGCTTAGCTGGAGGAGTCTTTTTCACCTGCAATAAATCCATGCCAGCAGCCGTCATCTCGTGTTTGGCACTTTGCATGCACGAGATGAAAAGCGCGACGGACGTGGATCTTGAGACGCAGACTGAACAACCCGCTCCGCGTTTGCCAAGCATTCTCAGCAGCGGCGGCGGCGGCGGCGGCGGCGGCGGCGGCGGCGGCGGCGGCGGCGGCGGCGGCGGCGGCGGCGGCTGAAACGAACCAGAGGAGCGAGCGAGCGAGCGAGCGAGCGGCTCTCACTCCAGATTGCTGGAGATCGCTTGGCGGGTCGTCTGTTTCGAACCAAGACACTAGCTAAATATCGCAGATAGCATAATCACGAGCACTTCAAAACTCTCAGCGTTTTGCTCCAAGTACCTCGACAGTCGGCCGTCGGCCATCTCTGTCTGTGTAAGAAATGCATGTGTACCTGCAGGTTTGGCTTCAGTGGTGAAAACCCAGAAAGACCGAGCACCGGGAAACTTGGTAATAATACCTACAGGGTGCAGGTCTTCACGATCTGCATCCAGGTTCTTCCGGCTGCTCTAGAGACTCGTAAAGGACATCTTAGAGCGCGCCAGTAGACTAATCGTCTAGATAGAACACAGTAGCGGGCGTGTAGTTATTGCAGCTGAGCGCTCACTTTGTCGCTCACAGCGCTGGCGCGCATCCATTCGCGTAGTCAGCGGCGGAGCCAGGGGGCGGCAGGTGGCAGGGTAAAGGGCAGCTGCCCCTCACTTACAGCGGCGCAGCGACATTGACTATACCGACGACCGACGACCACAAACGATGGAAATTTATCCGAATTGAAGTTGATGAGTTGATTTCGTCCAGTAGCCGTCGAATAGATAATTAGGTCATTTCGCGACAATTTTACTTTAGTTGTGGGTCTAGCCCCGCCCACGCGACAATCCGGTCGGTCTCGCCCCTAGCGTATGCATTTTGCAGGTCTTGCCCGCCCCCATAGGTATAAATCCTTGCTCCGCCACTGCACGCAATAGAACCGGATGGGGCTTTCGAGAGGAAGTAAGTGAAAAGTTACAGCCGAAGCTTTAGATAGCCCTTTGACGGGCGCCGAATAGATAGTAGTGTAAGATTTCTAGAAAATCCTCTCGATGATCCAATCAGCGGGCCGCTGGACTGGTAATCCTAAGGCGGCAAAATCTCTAGTGGAAAAGTTATTATTTTTTGCCTGTTCCCGTGGCTGAAGGACTCCAATCACTTTGTATTTTGAGAATAAACAATTCAGAAGTCCACATCTCCGCAGTTAATCGTCGTGTTCATTCCCGGTCCAGGATTGACGGCAGCGGACCGCAGCGGCTGACTAAAAGTCTCAACGCGTTCAATTGGGCTTTCGTCCAGATTTGGGCAGGGCTTCCAAGAAAAGCCGCCAAACCTTCGCGGCAGATATTGCCGATATCGATGACATTGCCCCACTCTTCGTCGATGTGTCCGACCCTGGGAAATCCACGTAAGCAACTCTTCTGCTGGCGGAGCTTCGCTGGCTGATTGAAGAGCGGACGCGAAGCGCTATTCTTACTAGCAGGTCCGCGAGATCGCTGCTGCTGCTGCTGCGCCCATCGCATCGCGTCTCCTCGCGCCCTCAGAGATCAGTGCGCGACTCAGAGATCACTCATCCAGCTGTAACCTCGGCGCTCACTTTTTAAGACAGCGCGCGTCAGGAGCGATCGGTCAGCGCGTCCTCGACCTCGGAACTCGCTTCCTCAATTCCTTCGCCGGGCGTCTTCACTCCGGACTCCCACTTTAGCGAACGCAGTTACGTTGTCAGACGCGTGCACAGCGGCCTCCGATCGACGGCGACAGATTTACATTGTACGCGACGCGCGGAACCGGAAGCTGAGAGCGCTGCGACTGAGCGCTTCTTGCTGGCTTCAGCAGCAGCAGCAGCAGCAGCCCTCTCCGCGGCCGCCGCCGTCCCGCCCGCCGCTCCCCCAAGGGCAGAGCCGGAAGTTACGCTTCCGCCCCTCTGAGGCAGCGCCGCTAGACGGCGTCTCTGCTGCGCTCGCTTGTTCGCCGATTGAACCGAATCTCAGAGTGTCTCTTAAATTCTCGATCAGCCATTGTAGCGCCGCATGCGCAGCTTGCTCGTCCGCTTGCGCAAAGCATGCAACTACGCGAGCAAAAAGAAAATTCGATTTATTTACTCAATTTGTTCATCCACATACATTCAGCGCCGCCGTAGCAGCGTGCGGTCGCTCAGCGTCGAGTTCCGGGAGGAATTCGCAGCGAGACCGCGAGAGGGCAGCAGCGCGACGGTGCCGACCTGCCGGCCCGCAGCTCCTGCCAGCTCGAGCCAATCAGGAATCGCGGGCGCGCGCGCGCACGCTTCCGTGAAAAGCGGAAAAATAGTCGCTCGGCGGACTGCTGGTGCAGCAGTCCGCCGGGCGCATCGTCCGCGCCTCGTCATCCCCCGAGGCGACTCGCTGGCGGCGCCGCCGCCACCACGAATCGTATCGCGGCGGCGGCGGCGGCGGCGGCGGCGGCGGCGTCGGTGGCGTCGACTTCTTGGGTCGACGCGCGCTCGGACTCCAGGCGGCCGCGAGCTTGACGCGCGAACTTGTCCGGCGGGCGCGAAGCCCTGCGTCGCTAGGCAACGTACGAGGACAAGTCGACCGCGGGAACGATGCCTGCGCTTGCGGCGTACTCGATGACGGCGAGGTGACAGAACAGGTACTGGTCGGGCATTTGGATGCTGTGCGCTCGCTGCGAGCGCAGCCGGCGCACCGTCTCCTGCGTGTTCACCATCTTCGTTTCAGCCAAGCGATGCAGACAAATGTCGACGGCCGCGACAGTTCCTGGAGACGGCGGCGGCGGCGGCGGAGTATCGACGGCGCATAAATTCGGAGCAGCTGCGCGGAGCAGCTGCTCCGCGCAGCGCCTCTCTTCTAGGCCGCGCTGCGCGGCGTGCTCGCTATTCAAAATTTCCGACGCTACGCGTGCAGGCGCGCGGAGGCAGTGACTTGATTGCGTGCTATGGTATTCTACCGTAGCAAAGCAGCTCGCAAAATTGCTGGTTGATTTATCGCGGCGAATCCAAAAGAGTTTCCTTTGCATTTCAGCGAAGTCGTCTTGTGAATGATACAGCGAAAGCAGTACAAAGCAACCGACGAAGAATGACGGACAGAGAACGAACGTCTCATAGGCGGGGCCGGGCAAAAGTGCTCGCGTTTCAGATTGAAGCAGCACTGTGCTCGAGCGCGCGCGCGTGAGCGGCTGCAGCGAGATCGTTTCTGCATTGGAGCGAACAATTCCCAAAGGGAAATCCTCTTGATCACGAGAGGCCGCGAGATGCTCGAGGCCAGCTCCGGCTAAAATTAATACGAATTTCTTCTTTCGCGCCGCTACCGAGCGTCTCCGTTGCTACGGACGACCGAGCGTTTCCATCGCTACGGACGATCGAGCATCTCCGTTACTACTTGCGAACGCGTCGAAATGAGAAAGCGCTACTACTAGGCAGCACGAGAACGCCGCGCAGCAGTCTCGCGCAGCGATCAGGTTCACAGTCGTTGGACACGCAGAAAGGTAAAGCAATTTGAAGAGGAGCTCGAGACAAGGCTGACTGCCGGCACTTGCGCCAACGACACTTCCGTCAGAGCGCGGTGCCTCGACAGAGGACGAAGAACGTCGTTAGAGAGAGAGAGAGAGAGAGAGAGAGAGAGAGAGAGAGAGAGAGAGAGAGAGAGAGAGAGAGAGAGAGAGAGAGAGAGAGAGAGAGAGAGAGAGAGAGAGAGCACTCGCGCGCCCTCACCTGTCCTACCCACGCCGGCGCTGCAATGAATTACGATTGGCGGTCCCTTCTGGTGACCCTGTAGAAGCGAGGCAAAAGACGTCGTGCGGCTGCGCGCGCCCTTCCTCAATCGCAAGGAGAGCGCCGGCAGAGAAAAGGAAGTGCATGTAGTGTGGAAGTGTAAAAGGAAGCGTAAAAGGGATCAGTGTGACGGGAGCAGTCGCCAGAAGAGGCACGTCGCGAACTCACCTTCCAGCCGTCGCCCAGCGAGGCGGTGGCGGCCGCCTGGGCCTGACGGAAGTCCTGCAGAAACTTGAGGAGGACGCTGGGCGACGACGGGACGCCGTAGTCTGGCCAGCTCAGGAACAGGTAGTGCTTTAGCGTCCGCGTTCGGCTTGTCTGCGTGAGGCGAGCGCGCAGCGCTCGCTTTACAACGAGCCGAAGGGCGAGAGAGGGCGCGAGAGCTCGCTCCGACGCCTCCAGCGACGGACGGGCGCGCGTCGCGCCCTTCGCGCGATGCGCGGCAAATGGCGTCGTGCATTGAGACCGCGCGGCCCGCTCGGCGATGGAAGCGCGGAGCTCACTGATTTTTCTTACGCTAAGTTAAAATCGGATCAAGTTTCTGTAAAATCTACTTGACCGTGTTAGGTCGGCGAAGCTTTGCTCGACGGCAGCGCCGAATGGAGTCGCAGCAGAGAACGTTGCGGAACTGGCGCAGAGGGAGCGGCCCGCACGCTGGCGCTCGAGTCGCCGCCAAGAGGCAGCCGCCATTTAGGAGTATGGCCGGCTAATAGGGTATCGTTTTTTTATGCAGCAATGTCAGATCTGCTACGGGCACAGCGCTCATAGCAGGCTATTCAATATAGTAATGAACGTATGTCTATGTTTACCTTACATTAACACGTTCTTAGTTATCATTTTAGCCTAGGGTTCAGGATTTCGGGTTTAGTACTTAATGGTCATAAGCTTTGGGGTTTGCGGCTTAAGGTTCAAAAGTTAGATTTTGCATTTTTTGGGAGGGTTTGAGGTTTTGCTTGTAGAGTTTAGGTCGAGAGGCTTAGGGTTTAGTACTTAAGTATTAGAAAGAAGCTATAAAAATACAAAAATTACTAAAGACGTGTTTATTTAACGTAAATACAAACATACTCAGGCTATCACGTTGAACAGCCTGCTATGAGCGCTGCGCCCGTAGCAGATCTGACGCGTCTGTGTGAACAAACGACACCATATGGCACCAAACGACACCAGCTAGCCTGGCGAAAAGCCGTGTAAAGAGCTCTATCGGTGGCGGCCACCTGCTCGTTACCCCGACTAAAGTGGGATACGTCCGCTCTTGCGGCAGCACGCTATTGACGAAGTGAGTCGCGGAGGGAGCTCCCAAGAGTCCGCGCAGACGGAAGTGCCGGGGCGACGCAGATGGTATGAGGCGATTGGACGAGACGCCTATAGCTTTATCGAGCGGCGGCTAACCGCGGGGC